>WWET01001357.1:325351-335787 GCA_011038615.1 Limnodynastes dumerilii | reverse complement strand
TTCCTGCATGCAGAATTTAGGATACCAAACTTTCCGTACGCTAGCCAACGCAACAGAGGCTAACACACAGAATCTGCTATTAGATCACTGAGTGTAAGCTGCTGGGAGCAAACAGCCAGCAAGACAGAGGACAGAAGAATCAATGTAAGTTATGGGAGAGGGGGGGAATTCATTATGGGATATATAGAACCTTGACATTATTAAAATATATATACATATATTGCGTTGCATGCGTATTTTTAGGATCGGATCAACTGCACATGCGTTGTAACTTTATTTACATAAGTTACTTAAAATATATATACGCTGGTAAGTGCTTTAGGCACGCGCATGTGAATCGCACTTGGATACATACGTGCGGATGGGCGGGGTATAAATCCTTACTTGCAAATTGACATAAAAGCGGGTGGGGGGAGGAATTTAAATGAACGGATGGAGGTGTGGTTATAAAGAATCGCACGGACGGAGCACATATACGCTCGTAAGTACGCACGGAAAGAACACAGTGATCTAGGGACTCGTCAGTCACTGACTGCATGTCCGGGAGAGGGGAGTGTCGGGGGTGTTGGTGGGCGTTTCCTTGTTCCGGCAAATCGTATAATTGCGTACATAAAAAAAAAACGGATCTCTGAATACGGCCCTAGATTGTGTTGCTCCAACATTTTAATATACATGCATGTTTTTTCTTTTTTTGTAAATTTTATAATATATGTTTATAAAATTGTGAATAAATAAATATTTTTCAGTCATCCGGAGATTACATACATAACTTTATTGATACACACTTTAAATACTGGGTTTTTTTTAACCTTTTTGTTACAATATCAAAATTTGTGATATTTCTTGATTTAAGCGCCCAGCTTAATTAGACACACCCACTGGTCAGGTCTTGAACACACCTTTTAGGCAAAGTGGACATGCCCCCCATCTCCATCCAAAATAATGCTAGAGGCTTCTGTCCTTAATCTCCCTGAAATGTATGGCATGTGCAGGGTGGCTGCTCTCTGCATGTCCACTGTCCATGTAAAGTGCTCTTCCTCTCAACAGGGATTGCTGGACGTATATTATTAAGTGATGAAGGGCCTGATCCAGCGCTACGAAAAATTCGCACGACGGGCGAATGCGAAAATACACTCGTCGTATCAACCTACACGCCCCTAGCACTCCCATAGTAAAGTCCCTGCTTACGGCGGCTATACCCTACACTGGGTACGACCGTCGGCCGTATGAAAATTCGCAGAAAATACGCTGCGAAAATACGCTTAGCACGCCCATACTGTACAATTTAAATGGCTATCCCCGCCTCCCTGTAGTAAAACGGGCGCCCAGCCGACCATCGTAAAAAAAATACGCTCAGCGAGCGAAAAATACGCTAACGATACGCCCGCTATTCGCTCATGACGCTCGGGCGACCGGAACCTGTCATACTGGGCATGCGCATTGCGAATTTTTTGCCGAAAATTCGCATACGATGAGCGTACGCTCGCTTGCGAGCGTTGCTCTGGATCAGGCCCGAAGTCACATAGACCAATGCAAGCTCCAGTGTAGCTTTGTGGCTTTTTGTTTTTTCTTTCTTTTTTAAGAAATCGAGCACTATTGTCAGTGATGATCCAACCACATCGTGATCATGGTAAATATTTAATAACAGCTTTAAGAATCAATGTAAATTAAACATATTTCCTATCAATTATACAGAAATCAGTCTTGATAACCAAATGTCTGCAAGCATTCCACATAAACACCTCTGCTTGTTAAACACCCCACTATTAATTTGACTTAAACCAGATATCCTACAAATTTAGACTTTTGCAGGAAAAATTTTGCTAACCACTAAGTAATAATTCTGCCTAATATTTCTTTTGCCTCATGTTGGACACATCTATAAAAAAAATAAAAATAAAAAAAAAAAGACCCTAAAAATCAACCTTCAAAACGTCACATACTGTAAAACAAATAAAATGTACATATTTTTCATAAACACTATCTGTATGGACAAATAAATCAGTATTTTATGGTTTTATGGCGGAGGGAATGGGTTGGGAAATAATATGAGCCTTGTTAATCTGTGTCCTGAAATCTGACCTGGTTGTATTCCAGATACCCTGGAAATTACACTGTGCTATGAAATACCTGGCATTGCATTTATCGCCTTGGCCTATTTAGTAACACACTCAACATACCCCAACACTGTCCTCCGCTCAAACTCTCAGTAATGTAATACCCATAATATCTCATCATTCAGATGTGATGAGTTCAGAACAGTGTTCTGACCTTCTATTTAGCTCTCCTAAAGGCTCACATATATAGCACTTATTTTAGCTATAGCAGAACTGGTTCAAGGGGCTGCTTGTTTGGTTTCAGAACCATGCAACAGTTAAGGTTTCCCATCATCTACACACAGAGCAGACAGTAACTTTTGGCAGTTGCAGCAATGTCCTTAAGCATCGTTGACTATCATCTGGCTGGCCAAGACAGCATTTGCACCTACGTCCAGTTGAGCCGAGTACTGAGCCATGGTGAAGCTATAGATCACAGAAATGGGCAGTAGGGATAATGTTTGATGATGGGAATCCCTGCACTGGGGAGGGGGGGGGGGGATTTCCAGGAGAACTACCTGAAGATCTGAAGTTTAACCAACATTCAGGGAAAGATGGCAAGTATGGTGCACTAGCATTTTCTGCTCCTGGGAGCTCACCTATCATCTAGTATTCAATCTTTGTTTATTAAGAGGTCACATACAGAATGGACAATGGGCCTGATCCAGAGCTACGAAATTGGCCGTTTTCGAGCGAGCGACCGTTTTTTGCGTATTTTCGTACAAAAATTCGCACTGCGCATGCTCAGTATGACAGCTTCCGGTCGGCTGGACGACATGAGCGTATAGCGGTCATATTGTGTGTGAAATGTTCGCTCGAGGGGCGTGCGTTCAGTACCACGGTCGCCTGGGCGCTCGTTTTACTACACGGAGGCGGGGATAGCCATTTAAATTGTACAGTATGGGCGAGCTAAGCCCATACGCTTTGCGTAATATGTGCGAAAATTCGTACGGCCGACGGTAGTACCTAGTGTAGGGTATAGCCGCCGTAAGCAGGTACTTTACAATGGGAGTGTTAGGGGCGTGTATGTTTCTACGCACGGGCGAACGTTCGCATTCGCCCGTCGGACGGCAATTTCGTAGCTCTGGATCAGGCCCAATGACTTCAAGTACACTCATATACACACATCAAATATACCAGTAATACAAGTGGCACAAGTAACATAGTCAAGACGTTTGCTAACAATAAAACACTCTGTTACTGTAAGTTTTCTTGAAAAGGGGTAACTCCGCTTATATTTATCTCTAACTATTGGGGCAGATAATAAATACCACATACTAAGACAGGTCACACAAAAAAAAAAAAAAGAATAAAAGAGACGGTGAAAAAAAAAAAAAAAAAAAGAATAAAAGAGAAGGCAAGAGGACAAGAAGAAAAGGAGTGGAGGGTTAGGAGTAATGAAGAGGGGATGGGAAGTGGGGGGGAAGCCATGGTTTTCATGTTAGACCCGAACCTAGGTCGTTAGGAGCGAGGGGGTGGTGGGCGGATTATGAGGATGTTCAGTGTCCATATAGAAAATCCAGGAGGTCCAAGTGGCTAGATAGTCCTGAAATTTATCAGTTGCAGAGAGGATGATATTGTCCATTGATCGGTAAAATTCTATTCTCTGATGCCACTCCTCTATTGTGGGGACTACGGTCGATCGCCAATGGACTGGGATAAGCGCCCTTGCGGCATTGCCTAGGTGCATCAGGAGGGTACGTCGGAACGCACGCGGTGAACCAGGGGGTACTGAGAGGATCCAGAATTTGAGGTCCGTCCTCACCCATCATCTAGTATAGCATTCCCATCCCATTACCAACATGGGGAAGCAGCAACCTTCAGTTTCACCATTTAGGAGCAGCTTTCACTGAACCATAGAACACTAGGCAGCTGGCAAGGTGTACCTCGTCTTAGCACAGAACCCGTCAGCAGCTTTTCATCTGACCACAATAAATGAATGATGTCACTGTGACCTGACTTCTATTGTGCAGACTGGAGTAGAGAAGTGGTAAACACAGCTAACACAGCTACGATAGGGACTAGGCTATAAAATAAGGTGTGTGAATTATTTATATTGGTAATGTTGGGAGATATGCAACATATAACCAACACTTTATGCCGTTCCATGGCTAAAACAGTCATATTTTGGGATGAGCTATTGCTAATGACAATTGTCAAGCTCCAGAATCGCCGCTTACACGTTTTCCATGCAGACAGATAACATTCGCAAATGACAAGTGTGCATGCATTCCTAATAGGTTTCCAGCAGTGATCTTCAACCTTAAGGGCCGCCAAGCATACAGGGGGCTGGCATGGGGGATGGGGAGAGGTATCTAAATCATACAGTAAGGCATGGGTGGCCAAGCTCAGGCCTTGTGAGTTACCAACAGTCCATGTCTTCCAGGTCTCCTTGTTGGAGCACAGGTGTGTTCATTACTGAGATACATTCCAAAAATCTACAGTTGGCAGTGATCATCTCACCTCTGACAATCTGAGGAGACCTGGAAAACATGAACTGTTGGTACGAGGCCCGAGCTTGGCCACCCATGCAGTAAGGGCTTGGTTAAGCCCTTACATTTGATCCTTACTTTCACACTGGCACCACGTAAAAATTAAGAAAGGGTCCTGTCAATGAAAGTCCTATGCATGCAAGAGGAGTGATCTCATGTCAATCCGCCATAGGAACTCTGAAGTTTCGATGGCAGCAGTGATGGCGTTCTGGCTAGTGTTTTATTACAGATACTTAAGTAAGTGCCTGAAATTAGTTACTCCTGGGCTAAACCATGTTGATTGCAGGGGAGTCATATTTCATCTGTTGCAAACAGTATTAGAGTTGAGAGGTGATGTTTCCTATCTCAAGACTAAATAACGGTGTGATAGTAAAGCTGGTCAGTATCTGTGTGCAGTAAGCAATTCAAAGATATATCCCTGCAAGCAAAGAATACAATTAACTTGCCCCTCCCCCTGTAATCAACATGGTTTAGCCCAGGAGTAACTCATTTCAAGCACTTACTTAAGTCTGGATCCAGCCCATTACTCTTTGAGAGACATTAATCTGGAAATGTTGTGTCATCGGGCATGTCTTGTGTGTCCACCATCTATTCCACAGAGGTAACTTGCGTGGTGTGTCATTTATTCATGTATCAGATGCCACCTCTTTTCACAGTATTATTTAATCAAACATTGCCAACACTATTTTCTATAACTTTTTATATTCATGAAAGAGAAAAGTGTGAAAATAGCATAAAGCAAATTAATAAAGTATAATGTAATAACAGAAACAAAACATTGTTTGCATTCTTAAATCATCTTTAGTCCATTGCTATTGTCTGACAGATGCAGAAATGCAAACAAACTGACTAATTGATGAATTATCCAAAGTTATGGTACTTGAGTAATAATTGTACCATATAACAATTTAGCTATTTAAAGCAACATGGATATGTCAATCAAAGAAAGTGTTATTTAGAAAATACAACAAACCAAGAGCATTTTACTATTCATTTCTAGATTAGAAATGTGTTTAAATATTGTATCACATTTTTATCATGTTAATATATAAGAAATATTGGACTTTTTTTTAAAGGAAACATTTAAAATGTTCTAGCAAAAACAGTTATTAATTATACTAATGATTAATAATAATACAGCTTAAAGATAACAGTTTCCATTATGAACCTCAGTAAAATTTGTAAATATAAAGTCTACAAATATCTCATTTGGTGAAAAATGCTTCAGTGATACCTTCTTATATCATACACGATGACAGTTTTTTTAAACATATAATTTTATGACAGATGCTGAATTTTTAAATATGGAATTAATTGTAACAGTCAAAACATATTAAGAACGTAATTTCTCACCTTAAAACATGCTGAAAATTCTAAGGATTTAGAAAATATTGTGTTGGATCTAAAATTTTGGATTTTTGGGTGACTAGATCCTTGAGCAAAAGATTCATCTGGATCTACAATCACTAGATCACATTATCCATATGTCTGTGTGTTTACGTTTAAAGCACTTACTTTCACAGGGATGGATTTTTGACAGCCAGGACCTACCTTAAGTTCCCTGACCCAAGAATGCAGAATCTCCCAGAAACACAAGTCTGGTTTGCATTAACAGGGAACCCTTCTGCTTACTAAGAGGGAACGCCTACTTGTAAACTCAGACCCGCACATTTGGTGTTAAGTCTAGATAGGTGTCGATGTGTTCACAGACTGACCTGTATGAGCACAGAGAACAGACAGATATTGGGGGGAAATATTCCTTATGTATCCTCTTTATTATGAAAAAATTCAAATCCTTTATTTTAATTGTGTTGTAAAGATGACATCTGACTGGATGACGGCTCCTACCACAACCAATGGATTTTTTCCTACAATTGAAGGAGTAAATGAGAATAATAATAATGACAATAATAATAATAAACATTTTTATCTCATAGTTAAGCTAGTGGACAATAAGTGTCAAAGAGGCTTGAATACCTCATGACCTGACACATAGGTAGAAATAACAACTGCATCCTGATTACACTATTTCAGCAGCTGCCATTCACTTGTGCTCAAGTGTAAGTCAGATCCGTTGCTCTTTGCACTCATTCATCACTATTGAAGCCTGCCAGCAGAGGTCTCCACTAATAAATATTACTAATGGATAGTAAATTGTGGTGTATCTAATGTATGTGAGGAAAAGAAGGTTTTCTGATGTCTCCACCTTTCCTCACTACAAGGAGATAAACCCAGTTAAATCTGTTGTTTTTTTCTTTTTCTCTATAATTATGTAAAACGGTGAAATTGATGTTGATGATCCAGAGTTTAAGAGAAGATTTGCTCAGGTCTGTACTTGCAGCTATTTTTCCCTTACTCTCAATCTCTGAATCAGCCCCTTTATATAATATGTGATATATATATAAACAAAATTATGCTTTTGCATTTGATAGAACCGCATGGGACCTGATTCAGAGCTGCATTGTTTAGGCGGAAGCACAGTTCAGTGATCCCCTTGTACCTGTCTGTGGATCTGTGTATCTGTGTGCTCATGGAACGGGGTGTTCCACGATATTAATTTTAGAAAAAGGGGTGTTTGACTGATTTCAATAGGTGCAGTAGCTGTGTACCTGCGCTTCTGGGAAAATCTTACATATATAATTATCTATGTCTTTCATGACCTATATTTAACGTATTTGTTATTGCAAAAATTAAATATGTGCATGGGCCCCCAAAGGTTTGTTGCCCAGGGGCCCCTACAAACTTTAACCCACCCTGGTACAAGTGGCCCTGTTTGTGGGTGTTAAATGCCTGCCCTTTAACCCTAGGTCCTATGCAGAGTTGTGTGTGTCAGCGGATACATGAAACTCTGCTTCTGACGTATAGCACATCTGTATTCCTCATCCACAGAAACTCTGGATCAGGTCCGTAATGTGTATGTACCATATTAAGAAGAGGTTAGGTTGTCTTCATAGGCTTAGATCCAAATATCCTGTTACCGTTTGGCTGCATCCAGAAAATGTTTTGGGCCCTGTAAAAATGCCACAGATGTCATTCCCTTTGATGCCATGTGCTCATTTCTACATCTGTATTTCAAATGAACAGACAGCTAAAGGTTTGAATGTTTTTCTAAAAGTGTATCTACAGATTCAGATAAAATCACATCCATAAGGGCCAGATTTACTAAGCTGCTGGTTTGGAAAAGTGGAGATGTTGCCTAAAGCAACCAATCAGATTCTAGTTCTCACTTTCTTTCTACATACTAGAGAATGTCAGCTAATATCTGATTGGTTGCTATGGGTAACATCTCCACTTTTCCAAACCCACAGCTTGGTAAATCTGGCTCATAGTCTTTATGGGAACATTAGAGAAAAAACTTAGTAAGAGTACTACGGAAAGGGGATTGCAAGTATTCACACGTAAGTATTTTGTTGGTTGGCATGATCATTTGGCTATAACATTGGACCTGTAAATGTAACAGAGGGAAGACATTGATGCTAGATGGGGGCATAGGATAGGCGGTTCTGGCAGAGCATGAACTCTGGACACCAAACAGGTCAGAGGGCACTGGCTAGAGTCCACCAGCTGTTTAATCATTGACACACTGCCAACCACAGATGCACTGCTTCTGGCAGCATTGTGTGCATGATGTCATGACATGATCCTCACCACTAGAGGAGCCGTGGATGCGCCTGACATTTTAGTCATGCCCCCAATTCAGTAAGGAGGAGGGGGCACCACAACTTACCCTTGCTCCAGGCACCATGGCAAGTAGCTGGTGATAGGTGAACTTCACAGATGGCAAAGGGGCTTATTAAAACATGAGCTGTTAATGATGTCATTAAGTTCCACCACATTAATGTATTCATTTGTTCTTTCAGAAGAATTAATTAGTTGCTTCTAATGGTTAATAAAAATCAGTGGAAAAGAGTTGACAGTATTTTGTTGATGAATAATTACACAGATTTAATGAGTTCCTGTGGCAGTATTGTGGTCCCACCCAAGCTTAAGTATGGATATGTATTTCAGCTTCCATTTCCTGTGTCAACCCATTGCTGAAATTCCCTGCCTTCCTCTTGCTGGACTTTCATTGTTTCAGTCACATTGCTGCTGCTTTTCCTCCCTGCACATACAGGTGAAACTCGAAAAAAATGTAATATCGTTCAAAAGTTCATTTATTTCAGTAATTCAACTTAAAAGGTGAAACTAATATATTATATAGACTCATTACATGCAAAGTGAGATATTTCAAGCCTTTATTTGTATTAATTTTGATGATTATGGTTTACAGCTCATGAGAACCCCAAAAGCAAAATTTCACAAAATTAGAATATTACATGAAATAAAATAAAAAAGTTTTTTAAATACAGAAATGTCAGCCCTCTGCAAAGTATAATTATGCATATGTGCTCAGTACTTGGTTTGGGCCACTTTTGCACGAATTACTGCCTCAATGCAGCGTGGCATGGATGCTATCAGCATTCTTCTACCAGACTCTGGGACCTTGGTTTCCAAGTGAGATGCAACATTTGCTCTCATCAGAAAAGAGGGCTTTGGACCACTGAGCAACAGACCAGTTCTTTCTTTCTTTAGCCCAGGTAAGATGCTTCTGCCGTTGTTTGTTGTTCAGGAGCGGCTTGACAAGAGGAATACGACATTTGAAGACCATGTCCAGGATCCGTCTGTGTGTGGTGGCTCTTGATTTACTAACTCCAGCTTCAGTCAATTCTTGCACAGCTCCCCCACACTTGTGAATGGCCTTTTCCTGACAATCCTCTCCAGGATGCGGTCATCCCTGCTGCTTGTGCACCTTTTTCTTCCACACTTTGCCCTTCCACTTAACTTTCTATTAATGTGCTTTGATACAGCACTTTGAGAACATCCAACTTCTTTTGCAATTTCATTTTGAGGCTTTCCCTCCTTGTGGAGGGTGTCAATGATGGTTTTCCCCATGATTGTGAATTCTACTGATCCAGACTGAGAGACCATTTAAAGGCTCAGGAACCCTTTTTGCAGGTGTTTGGAATAATTTGCTGATTAGAGAGTGACACTTTGAGCCTACAATATTGAACCTTGTCACATTCTAATTTTGTGAAATTTTGATTTTGGGGTTTTCATAAGCTGTAAGCCATAATCATAAAAATGAATGCAAATAAAGGCTTGAAATATCTCACTTTGCATGTAATGAGTCTATATAATATATTAGTTTCAGCTTTTAAGTTGAATTACTAAAATAAATAAATTAACTTTTGAACGATATTCAAATTTTTCGAGTTTCACCTGTATGTGTGAATCAATGCTACCTGATCAGAATGCATTTCATCCCATTCAGACTGACACTGATGGAGGAATTGGAATCTTTGCCAGTTTGTGGTTCATGTAATCTCTCTGCCTACCCATATAAGTATCTGTACTTCTGGTACATTACTTCTGTGTGCTTGAGACAGAACATTATGGTTGCCTCCAGCTGTTGAAAGACCATATTTTCAAGTACTAATGGTTACAATGCGAACTCTCAGATGTCTCAATATGCCGAGCAGTGCAAGCGGATCTGTCTGAATCTTTTGCCTGAAAATCTGTTTGCATGAAAATCGGAAGGTGGTATTCGCCACTTGTCTAGTTTGAATTAATAAAACCAGCCTGACCTTGGGCCTGATCCAGACCTACGACCGCAATCGCCCGCGAGCGTAGCGAACGTTCGCCTGGGCGTAAAAACTTTCACGCCCATAACACTCCCATTGATTGTACCTGCTTACGCCGGCTGAACCCTACCCTAAGATTTTCCAGCGTACGTGCGAATTTTCGTACCGATACGCTGGTCGTACTGGGCTTAGCACGCCCATACTGTACAATTTAAATGGCTATCCCC
>WWET01001357.1:311974-322134 GCA_011038615.1 Limnodynastes dumerilii | reverse complement strand
ACAGCGCTCAGTGTAACATCGTAGCTCTGGATCAGGCCCAATGATCTAGTAGTAAGAGCCAGTCTGACCCAAAACATCTGTGGTGAAGGGCAATAAAACAGTTGGAGAGACAATTTTCTCAGAATCTATAAAGCTTCTGAAGACATCCCACCAACCCACAGACAGCCAGCATTCTGCTAATGCCCCTCACCCAAGAGCCAGGCTCTTTATGTTTTGGTCTTATATTCCTTTATATATTAATACACTTATTTCCTTGGTTGAGAAAGCTAAACATATTCTTATACCGGTGAAACACACTTCTTGTTTGGATGTACACTGTTTATCTTTTGGAGAAACCAATCTGTTGAAATGATTATCTTTTGGCAAGCTGTGACTTATATTCAAGGTGTGGATATAGAAGCTGAAAAGTCATGCTGACACTTGTAGTTTCACACCAACTTGCTTGAATAGTGGCATGCTTAACTTACATCTTCCATTTATAGAACGAGGGTACATTTCACACAATGTACTTTCTCCAAGGACCAGAGCTGCACTTACACCTTTTTTTTTAGGTGCAAGTGTAGACCTGAGCAATACCATGTTGTACTGCAAGGGAAGGCACATTTACAATGTTAAAGCAGAATTAGAGTTAAGAGGTGAAGTTTCTTAGCTCAACTCTAATATACATATTACATAAAGCTATATGTAAGTTCTATGTGCAAAAGTAAAGTATTTTCCCTGCAAGCAAATAAAATTTAAATTATTTAGCACCCCTTGCATTGCAAAATGGTTTAGCCGAGCTGCGGACTTGTGCCTGTTTTACCCAAACTCGGGATCAGTCCCCTTGGGTCTTCCCAGGTTTCCTCCGGGTGCTCTGGTTTTCTCACAGTAGGCTGCTGGCTAAAATTAACCCTGGTCTCTGTCTGTGTGTGCATGTATTAGGGAATTTAGGCTGCTAACTCCAATGGTGCAGGGAAATGACAAATATATTCTCTGTACAAAAAGAAAAGAAAGAAATATAAGGTAAGCGCTGCATATGGAAACTGATTGAGGAAGCAGCTATACAGTATATAAGCGATGCCAGCACCCACAAAAAAACTACAAACAAGTGAAAAGGTATTTTTACTTCAGGTATTTTAGTGCAACCGTAATTCTTTATACATATTCCATGTACTGCATTGTGGAATAAATAAATTATTAATTTTTTTGGGGGGGGGGATAAACTAGTTTTTATTTCTTTCCTTTTAATACTACAAACACCCCAATAACACACATTAGATTTGGTTCAGATAAGAACAAGTCTAGGATTTTGTTACAAGTAGCATGCCTTTGTTAAACCTGGGCAAAACTATGTTAACTTTGTGGGGGAGGGGGTTCAAATGAATTATCTTTGCAAGCAGGGAAAATACTTTGCTTTTGCTTTTTGCACACAGACACTGATCAGATTTACTTTTAAACCGTTATTTAGACCTGGGTTAGGAAATATCACCTCTGAACTTTAATACTGTTTGCCGTAGATTCAAATTTTCCTCCCCAGGATTCAACATGGTTTAGCTGAGGTTTAATTTGCCTCTGATTTTCCTCTTATTTTCAGTCTTGGGGCCACTTTTACTAAGCTGCGGATTTTTAAAAGTGGAGATGTTGCCCATAATAACCAATCAGATTCTAGCTGACATTCTTTAGTATGTAATAGTTAAATGACATCTAGAATCTGATTGGTTACTATGGGCAACATCTCCACTTTTACAAACCCACAGCTTAGTAAATATTAGTAAAGCACTACGTAATATAAAAATATGTTAATAAATAAATAATCATATATTAAAATAAATGAAAGTGGGGTGTTCACCATTGTGTACTTGCACATAGTGTATGCCAAAACCCTGCTAAAGTTGATAGAAGTCATCCATTCTAAATAAGTATCATTCATGCCCAATGCAGTATGTGATTTGGTATTAATATTCTGGTTACATTTAATAATTTAAAATACTACTCTTTTTTAATTTAACAGGTATTCCTGGGATCTGTCTGAGGTTCCCTTTGGTGTGACGCAGGTTGAGAAATCCTGCTCTTATACCTGCTGCTTCTAAACAATAGTTGAGACTGAAGTGTCTGCTAGGGTGAGGCTAGAAGACCCACTGAATACCACTATTGTCCCAGGATGGGGTCATGACCGGGAAAATGCAAAACTAACCTACTGCCAAACACTGGCAAGTTACTTTAAACATTCATTAGCCTGGCGTTCCCAAGGAAAACACTGACTGTCTCAGCTCCCAATATATCATGTATCTGGTATTCAAGGCAAAATATTTGATAAATATAGTTTATTATTGTTACATATTGTACTATTAAACAAATATATTTTATTTTTTGGAGTTTGATCTTGCAATAAAGAGAGCTTACTGCTGGAGAATGTGACTGCAGAATGATAGTGTCCAGTTATGTAATGTCATTTGTAATTATGTTCTTCAGTAAGCACTGCTGCACATCTCTCATGGCTGCCTCTCATACGACTCCAGCACCACAGACATGGAATACAGAATATATTTTACTTTCATTACCCTCACATAAAATATTTATAGATAATCTCACATGATATAGCAGGGTGTAAGTCTTTATGAATAGGATCTTAGAGCAGCACTTCGATGGGTTTAAACATTTTATTATATAATATTTGGTGTCTCATCTACACTAATATTATGAAATAGACTAAATCAAATTTTATGTGTATTTATTTTATACCAGAGATACGAGATTATCATAGACCAAACATTTTCACCAGATAAGGCTACGCTAGTAGCATGTGTGAAATAAAAGTACTAAATAAAAACTTCCCATTGCCCAGACTATGTGTAAAAGTACATTTGCAGATGGTGATCATAAAATAGGTTTGCATGTGGTTACCAACACATATGTTATTCTTCTATGTCATATTTGTTTGGCTGAGAGTGGGGAGAGGAGAATCTCAGCCAAGGGTGATCTTAATGATCTACTATAAAACACTGGGATTTCTAGGTATGCATACAATTCTGATATTCCAACTCTTGGCTTTTCATTTCTGTGCTCCTCCACTTAAGCCCAAAAATGTTTGGCTTGGTGATCTGCCATAAACCATAAATCAAAAGGACATATTAGGAAGTGCATAAAACTATATTTTGAGATAATGACATAGGAGATCACAATAAATACAGCGGTCATCTTGGTTCCACTGGCAGCTATAGTTAAAGAATCGTAATTCATGCACTTAACGCGGGGTGGCTGTTTAGGCTTTTAATTATATGAAACACCAAAGTTTAACATTAAACTGCAGGTAAAGAGAAACATGGTCGGTAGCTAAACCCCAGAGGCTGTAAATATAAAAACGATTGCCAGACATGAACAGCCCTTGTGCAGAATGTGTCTAGGCTTCCAGGAGATACATGGAATCAAGGCAGATGTCTCAGTAGATTGCATTTGTAAACATATCTCTGTCTGCACTACTCAAGCCCTATATGAATGATATACATTGCACGCTTAAATATCTCGCTATGGCTTTGATTCTCACATATATAATGCAGCTCCATATACAAAGGATGGACTAATGGGATGGGGGGCACTCAAAGCTACAACTTTGTTTAAAGTAAAACACTTCAGATTTAAAGTTGCTCTTGAGAGCACGGTGGCTCTTTATGTCCCGATCATTGCAATATTTCACACAAGTCCTTTTCTATAACATAACTTTGACATTTTCTGCTATCTTTCCTTTTATCGTGCAGACAGCAATACATGTGCAATGCATCCAGGTCTCCTGACGTCTATATAACGGCAGCTGACTGATTCTCTGCAGAGGGCTCTATATTTAGGTTCTAGCATTAACACATCTGTATGTTATTTTATTCTATTTATTCTATTTATTTCTTTTTTGAACACAGCAAGTGGGGCGTTTTAAGCTCCGAAGCAAGTACATATATTAAAGCTAAGTGTGGAAAAAGATCATATTTATTTCTCTTTTCATTTTTGGGGGTAAGCTAACCTCCTGTGCAAGCATTTTTTTCCCCTCTGACTTCTGGAGAATGTTACCAATATGGATGTTTTTACTCCATGGAGAATAACACAGAAGATACACGTTGTGAGACCTGCATAGGTCAGAGGGGTTTAGAGGTCAGACTGCAAGCCCAAAATAAAGTTAATGGGATAGAAAACGTGTCCTTTGCGTGAACTCTGGCTTACTGCAGCTTACCCCGAACTTCAATAAAATACCTTTTCACGCTCACAACATGAAGGCATCAGGAGGCTGAAAGAGAAGCCACATAGGAGACGGTTTGGGATGGAGAGAAGTCATTTTTTGTTGCTGCTGCTGCATTCTTGCTAGCTGCCCCATGTTTAATGCATTCATAACACAATTGCAAAGTAAAAATCGTAGCAGCGTCATCGCCATGACGGCGAGACTGCAATAAAATCCCTGCAACAGACAATGAAGGACAAAAAAAATGGAATACATTTCGTCCCATCTGGATCTTCCCAACTCAAGTCCATATTTAGAAGAAGAAGAAAAAAATCAGCTTTTTACCTACTCCTGATGTTATTTTATTTCTTAATTCAATATATGCAGCCTATAGTGGAGACTTGATTAATGTACCCGCTGCTTTCCGGGCAGACAAACAGAACACAAAAGTCCTCATCTTATTCAAGCTGCTGTGCCTGCGACATTCAATTTTAATTCATCAAATTTTGAAGCAGTTTACAAAAGAGACAGTGAAGGGGAGAGAGAAAGAGGGGGACCCAGAAAGGGTGATCGCAGATACACAGTCCCACATGGAAAATGGCCCCAGAGCTGAAACAAACCAATTCATATGAATATATAAACTGCTGCAAAGTTTGGATACATTTTGTTATACAGATAAATTTCATGTAAATAAAAAAATATTAGTTACCCCCCTTCCCATTAGCTTTCCCCTTTGCTGTTATTTACAATACAACTAATACGATCGATTACTGTGCTTAGGCATCACATATTGCAGAAACTTGTGTTCTCGCTAGTCGGGAATATTTACGTGTTTGATAAGACATTATTCACAGATACAATTATCAAACAGCAGATTTGTCTCCTAGATCACAAGCAGAGCCTTTTTTGTGTATGGTTATGGACTTCATGTTGTTGTGGTAAGTATACTAGCAGCACAGCACTTCTAGTTGTGTGTCTCACTGCCTCAGCTGCTCAGGCCTACCTGATATTTTACATTCTTCTGCTACAATAGATAGGACAGAACACGTACAATTGCTGGGGAAGAAGCACAAAAACCTTTAGGCCCTGCATTGAAACATGGAGGATCACAGTGAGGTCAATGCTATATACATTGAAGAGATGCCATAGACATCTGCACCAACTGCATTTCATACACCAGGTCCCACGTTCAGGAAATACCTGTCATTCTCTTATACCAGTCACAAAATAATAATAAAAAATATAGCACCATAACGCAAGGGATTTTCCTCCTAGTGTTGCTTTAAATTTATAAAAAATAGAAATATGCCCTATGCTTTAAGTCTCGCTCACACTAAAGTATACGAACAATACAGGACAGAAGATCTATGATCATACCTTAAAATAGGAACTCACAGGCCACTATTACTTTTAAGGTGAGAATGTGCAGATTACCTAAAGCTACAATTGTATAATAGTTATTGCAATAGCGCTCTGTGTATGCTACAAAATGTTACATTACATGCAATCCAAGTATAACAGGTAAAAATGGACGATTAGACTGCTAGGTTAAACTAAAACACATTTACTGTTTTATTGAGTAGACAGACGGTCACATTACACTAGGACTGTTCATAGCATTTTTTTTTACAATGTAATCTCAACCAAAATAAAAACAAAAAAATAAAACAAAAAACAAAACACAGTATCCACAACATGAGGGATCTATCTAGCGACTTAAAACTTTCTTTTGAATATCTTCACATTATCGCATTTAATTTAAATCACAGATTCGTATTTTATGTGCTGCTACTTATTTCATAGCCTTGAATAAGCTTATCACATAATAATAATAATAACAATAACATTATTTTTTATACAAAAACGATCTTCCCACCTCCATAGCTTTGTTCTACCATTGCTAACACTAACTATCTGAGATATTTGAAGGACAAAAGTGCAACCCTGTATATTTTCCTTTTTAGAAAAATCACTTGAAACAGAACGATTTTTCCTCCCTTAAAAATAAAATAAATAAGGACAAAACTGTCATAAAACAAACAAACAAATAAACAAACAAACATAAAACAACACTTTACATAGAGCCTGATCCCATGCACTGTGACATGCGTTTAAAGCCTTTTTTTGATGCCCCAAAAGACCTCTCGGATTTCCAACGCACAAAAAAAAACTACAAGAACCAAAATATATATATTATTATCATCATCATCATCATTATTATTAATAATATTATTATTAGAATCTATAAATACTCAGTCATTTGTTGTGTTTTTTTGGGTTGTATTTATAACCTTGTAATATCCTCTCGCTGATCCTGAGTTGAGCTTTGGGTTAGATCCTCGTTAGGAGCAGAATTGGACGCAATTATGTTATTTGACGCGTTGGAAGACGCAGTGGATCTGACTTTTGTGTTAGGTAACCTGTGGTCTTTTTTCCATTTCATTCTCCTGTTTTGAAACCAGATCTTGATCTGCCTTTCCGAGAGACACAAGGAATGGGCTATTTCAATGCGCCTTCGTCTGGTCAGATATCTGTTATAATGAAATTCTTTCTCCAGTTCCAACACTTGCTGCCTCGTATATGCTGTTCTGGACCTCTTGGGCTCACCCCCAGTGTAATTAGGATTCACTGAGAAAGAAAGAGAGAAAAGCAGAGAATCAGGAAGATAGCAATGGAGAGAAAAGAGACAAGGGGGGAGAAAATAAGCAGAGGAGAAGGAAGAGGAAGGCTCTCAGATTTACAGGGACAGAAAGGTATCAGTAAGACGATATGCTAAATTTGTCTTCTAAACATCTTCCAAGCAACCGGTTCTTTCTGTTTTATTATAAAGGGGGTTCCCCTTAGCTCCAAAGAGGCTGAATTATTTATGCACCTCTTGCAAAGCTATAGGAGTTTTCCCCTCTCTCTCTATTTCCCTCTCTCTCTCTTTCTCTCTCTCTCTCAAACACACACACACTCCACATACAGAGGAGAGCACATGGCTGGAGCAGACCAGACAGGCTTGGCTATAAAATTTATGGTGGGTGTAATTACCCATTCGTAGTCGTAAATCCAGTTCAATTGTGCTAACCCAAAGACTCTTTGAGCTTTACAGGAGAAAAAAAAAGAGAAGGAGCGAGGTTAAGGGAGAAGAAAAGTTTCCTACCAGTACTGACGTGTATTTTCTTCATCCAGGGGTACACTATGGGTTGTTTTGTGGCTGTGCTGGTAGGATGCTCAGAATTTGGCTGGTTGCATGCTGGGGGTGCTGGGGAAGGAGTGGTGGAGGTAGTAGTGTTGGTGGAAAGAGATGGTGTGGGAAGCTCACAGATCTGGCTTTTGCCTACAAGGTGGTTGTTGCTTTGTGGTTGTCCATGGAGTCTTGTGTGTGTGGCAGGGTTGACTGGAGCCTGGATGCTGGCACAGTTGTACTGCCGATCTGTGTAGGCTGCTCTTGGAGGGTACAGTTCCTGGTGATGAGGCTGAAATCCAGTGTCTCTGGACCGGCTATAATATTCCGGACTGTGATCTGGTATATAGTTATTTTGCGAATATTCCTCGCATGGAGGAAATTTCGGATCGATGTAGTTAGAGTCCATCAAATACGAACTCATGATCATTAATTTCTGGAGTGGAAAATAATTTTTCTCGCTTTGTCGTTTTTCTGCTCCATAAAGCCCTCCTACTAGCTGGCGACCCCGTAAAGTTACTTTCACCATGTGACTCCACTAGCCAATCACAACCTGCATGCTAGTCCCCGGATAAAGAACCAAAAGCTTATTTAAAATGTCATTTTCCCTTTACATGTTTGTTGTTTTGATTTTTTCCCCTTCCACAGCAGCAGCCACTCTCTGAATAAGCCCTATACTCTTGTCAGGGTTAATCTGGATACGACAAAGGGATGTGTTGGCAATTGCAAAAAAAAAAAAGGAAGATATAGAAGTGGTTGTGCACATTAAATGGATACTAGAGGTGGGTGGAGAATTTGCACCCCTCCCTCTCTAAGAAAGGCATACACACAGAAGCATGCACACATAGAATAAAGCAATATTATATGATAGAGGTTATCATCTGCTCTCAGTTCCATATTCTCTTAGCCCCTTACCTGCCTACTGTCCATGTGTGTTCTCTATGTCACTGCAACCTCTCAGGAGATCCACTGTACAGGGCACCCTGCAATAACAAAACGGAGGGTCACAGTCTAATCAGGGGAGGCAAAACGTCATTCATGCCCTTTCTGGGGCATATATATATATATTACATAGTGTGTATATCATTGTATATAGAATGACTTATCTGTGCAATGCCGATAGCTGCTTTCATATCTGTCGTTCTGAATAGTCACTAAAAAAGAAGGCAATGGTTAATCCAAGTCACACTATACAGGTAAACACAATGAACAAGTACAAGGAAATGGCACTATATCAATATCGATGCTTTGATTGTGTTTTCCCTAGGAGTCTAGATTGCATCGTGGGTGTATATTGTGACCACACAAGTTCATAATGTGTTCTTGCCTATAACCCACTCCTAGCCTCATATAATACTTTAACCAGGATGGATATGTCACTCAGTACCCAGTGTAATAACAAGACTGCATAGAATGAAGGACCTGGTCTGCCAGTGTAATTTCCATCTACAAGGGGGGCCCATCGTAGTTTCTCCTTAAGTAGACAAAAATGACTGGAGAGGGACTCCTGTTATATGTCCTCCAAGCATCTATGACACACATCCTACTTTCAGCAGATAATATAGTGCGTAAAAAACCCAGGGAATTTATGTAAACATTTCCAAGCAAACAGCTATTACAATTAAGTATTTTATCAAGAGCTTAGATTAGGCATTAAAAATGGGAGTGTAGCTATGTGATTGCTCCCCTGTTCAGCTTGATAACAATTATAGCATAGAATCATAGCTTGTAGGGCAATGCAATATTTTACTTGATAACAATAAAAGTGACACATAAAGTTAGCTGTTTATGTTTTATTTATTAGACTAAGTGTGCCAGCGGTGTTTCAGGCTTTAGGTTCGTTCTAACAGCTTTTATAGGGCAGTAAAAGGCAATAAATCAGACAGGAGAATTGTACTGGTTGGGACTTGCTCTGTAGCGGTGACTGCTTAGACTTTATAGGAAACGTAATAACGTGTTATTTTATGATTATTTAATCTACACCTTTATTCCACCCCCCCCCCCCTCCCTCCATTCTTTCTCCAACAACCCAAAAGAAAAGAGAGGGAACACCAAAGTCAACATTGTTGCTGTATGCCTGTAATCACTTAAAACGTCTACTGAATGAAGTGACACATTAAATGCCAAGGACTTCACCACAATTTATTCAAGAGAGAGAAAGAATAAATAAATAAATAAATTTAAATGCTAGAGAGAGGTTTGTAGCATCACCCATATACCCCCCTAGAGACGAATCTGTGACTGTATTCTTCACACAAATTCGATTCTACAGGGTGCATATAAGCGCCTTCTTGGTATCTGGTACCATTATGGAGATTGTAGGCATAGTAGTGGGGGTGGGAACAACATGACTATAAAATGTATGTCCCATTTAAAGCCACAATCGTTATAACTTCATCCAGATACGAATCTACGTGCTATCATTATGGCGGGTTATGTTCTAAGTACTTGTGCTGGCCCAAAGAGGACTAACTTCCATTCTGTAAAGTGGGTCTATATTAATCCATCGTTTGATTTACTGTGTGGGGGAGATCTGTGGTCAAGGCTCTGTCAATATCTGGTTTTCTTATGTTGCTTGAATACACGAGATCCTGCATCTATATTAATATTCCCTTTCATCCATTAGATAACGTATTCTTATATCTGTGTTTGCTTAATCGTGTAGCACTGGAATAGATGTGAGCTATTTTCTTTTTCATACACTATTCATGGCCATCCATAGTTATATACTGAATAATATTTGCCAGGAAGCTGAAGCTTATGGCACAATTAAAAAATTAATGTTTACAGTATTACAATGTCTTCTCC
>WWET01001357.1:265725-296229 GCA_011038615.1 Limnodynastes dumerilii | reverse complement strand
TCCTGCTGCATCATTTTGTAAATCACTGATTAGCGTTGATCTTAGAGATGGGATTCACTGCACCTTCCTCCTGTGCAGTCTCCACTAGGAAATCCCTTCCAGGTTTTCATGGATGAGAAACAACAAAACCGGCATATGGTATACTCAGTATACATTACAAACCAGTGTGTATATAAACTGTAATGCCATTCACATATTATAGGCCATGCAACTTTATCTGATAATGGACCATGTGAGATATAACACCTACCTTATTCCTCCACCTCTAGCTACATAGATAACAGAATATGTCATTTCGGTTGCAGTCCCTAGTCCTAAACTTTGATTTCCGAAATAGGGACATCCGAAAGTTCCTTTTTGGATGTCCCTATATCGAATACATACCAGTTTCTATTTTTTTTCCAGAATGGGTGAGTATGCCGATATCCCTCCGCTGCCACTACTGCCGGGCCGCAGGGAAAGTTGAGTAACCTCTCCAGGGTGCGGAGTAGGGAGGGTTAAGGTCAGGCTGGGGGAGAGGGAGGGTTAGGGTCAGGCTGCAGGAGATGGAGGGTTAGGGTCAGGCTGCAGGGAAGTGAGAATTAGGGTCAGGCTGTGGGAGATGTTGGGTTAGGGTCTGGTGGGTTTAGGGTAATGAGAGGGGAGGGTTAGGGTTAGAATTAGGGAAAGGATTAGGGGACTTTTTTTACTTATTTTTCGGAGCACCGAAAGCTCAGTGCTCTGTGGATCGATTGCTATTCCTCATCGAGGCATGTGCAATTGAAATCCCAGCCAGTTCGAAACTGGCTTGGAGGAAATGGCCCTATCGATATAGGGCCATTCTTTCAGCGGACCCACATCCATGTAATTTATACCTCAGCAAACATTGAGTTCTCAGACCAAGCAAAGGAGTTAACCAATCACATTAAATATGTAGAACCAAATGACCAAAGAGGTATGAATGAAATCCAGTGAGGAACAGTCAAACTTCTATCAGGGGAAATTGGATCAACACATAATTGGATTTTAAATGTGTCTAACGCCTTATACATCCCTATGTACACAAATTGTTCTAATATATGACTTAAGATTTGTGGAGTGGATACACTGTAGAAATGTGGTGTAATTTTGGCCACGCACAGATGGACACATTACATAAGCTCCAGCTGTTTATTGATCACACTAAATGACAGGATCTGCACCTGTGACCAAGAATTAGTGGAAAATATCTGTGTTGAGTAAAATGATCATGGGCAGGTGATGTTTTATTTATATATACAGCCAATGTATAAAAATAACAAATAAAGTAAAAGTCAAGAATATAAAAATATATTAAATAACAAAATAAAAATAAGTTTTGTCTTTTTTTATGGCCATGGTCCTAAATTACATTTTTTTTAACCATTTACTAATGTACTGGACATCGTTTTCTAAGCATACTACAAGCATAGAGTACATTTAATTTGTTATGACATCTCTCTAGATTGCCAGTAGATATGACAGTACATACCCTGCCTTGACTTTCTTGAGATAAACCTAATAGTTGCTGACTGTCCCTGAAGAATACACAACTTGGTGGTTGTTCAAATCAATATATAAGGTAATGCAGACAGGTGCGTGAAGGAAGGTGTAATTTGTTTTAATAAAAACAAAAGAAAGAAAATGTCCCAGCAACACTGCCAATAACCAGTACCTAACTACAATGTACCATTCTATCTGTAAAATCCATGAAGAGTATCTCCCTGACTCCCTGAAGTGTTTGCAATCTCGCTGTTGCTGAGTCAGCTCAAGTAGTCATTGCAGTATGATGACAGTATCAGAGATTGTGTCCTAATGCCCTGCATTGAGGCCTATGAAGGTGAATATATTTCACTGAGGCCAAGATGTAATCAAAGACTGGGTATTTATCTAAAACAACATGAGGTAAATACAGAGTTGCCTACTTTTCAAAGCTTCCATCCAGGAGAACCCAGAGGGAAGCCATAGATTGCTGCAAGGGGACGGGGCTTAATGGCACAATTTATGCAAATTGTGTCATTAAGACCCTCCCTCTGTCAATCATTCCTGTAATCTCTAGAGTTACATGGGATGGACAGGGCTTGATGACATTATCAAGCCCTGCCCATCCCTAGTAACTCTAGGGATTACAGTAGTAATTGATAGCTGGTCGGGGCTTGCGGGAGCTTTGCCAGCTCTCCCGGGATACCGGGAGAACTGTCCAAATTTCGGGAGTCTCCCGGATATTTCTGGAGAGTCGGCAACCCTGGGTAAATAATGAAGAAAGAAAGAAAGAAAATACACTTTGAGCTCTTGTTAATCAAAAGCAGCATCACCTTCTTTTAGCTTTACTATAAAAAAAAAAGAAATCAGTAAATGTATTTATTCCCTGACAATTTATCAATCAATAAATACTAATTTTGCCATTTTTATTGAGAAATAGTTTTCCTGATAGCTCTGAACACACCAATGGGTGAAGCTGTTCACAGGACACACCCCTTTGGCAGTGCAAGACACACCCCTTTGGCAGTACAGGACACACCCCTTTGGCACAGCCCCTTAATAATGCAATTACATATCCCTGATATTCATTTGTAAAAGTTGGCAACCATGATATATATACACAGGTAGATGCAGTGATCCAAAATTGAGACCAACAACAAAAGAAAAGTAACAAATCTGCACCTTGCCAAATCAGGACCTATAAAGTCAGATGAACAGTAATTTAATTATTTTGTGTGCAAAGAAAGCTTATAAATACTGAGATGTACTCTCTATAGCGTAATGTATTTTTGTGTTTTGTGCTACTGCTCATGTCCTGTAAAGAAGCAAATGCAAATACAGCATCCAGACTACGCAACGCACAGCTATGATGACTTTGATCAAAGGGGTGTTATGGCAGAGGGAAGAGATGGACTAACCTAGCTCATTTATGGGATGCAGCTGCTGGTATGAATTGCCAAATTCTGACACATATACAGCCGACAACTGAAGTGTTGAAATCGTCCATTTTGTGAATATACCTAGTTGGGAATTGATGCTGTAACTAATGGCCCTATTTTGAATAAATTCCCAGTCAGTCTGAGGGGGGTTATGGGGACGGTCTGGAGGGGGGCTGGTGAAGATTAGGATTAGTCTGCAAGAAGGTGAATGTTAGGGTTAAGTTTAGGGTTAAGATGATAGAAGGGGAGGGTTAGGCTGCTAGGCATGGAGGGTTAAGGTTAGGGTAATAGAAGGGGGTTTAGGTTGAGGATTATGATTAAGCTAATCAACTCTCCTTGATATCTGTGAGAACCCCTGAATAGCGGGTAATCTCCCAGACTCTCTGAAGTGTTTGGCTATTTCCCTGATGCTGAATTAAGGTTTACAGTGTTTCAGTCAGATATTTTCTGATGATTTGCATACAGCTATGTTCACACTACACGATTTTAGGTTGAGGCTTCATGATCTAGTTGTTTGATGTGCAAAATTAAATGGTTTAATAGATGCGATCAAACGATTTTGTACATTGCAACAATCAGACATTTGTGTTTTATTGTTCCAAACACTTATTTATCGTGTGATTGGAATGATTATCATTAGAAAAAACTGCAGGGTGTGCCCAGATTTAGTTCCAGAAGTCATAGGTTCCACCCTCTGCGGTGGATTTAGCTTTTTTGTAAAGATAAAGGAGTTAGAAGGTCTCCTATTCACCGTCTTTACAATAAATACTATGGGCCAGATTTACTAAGCTGCGGGTTTGGAAAAGTGGAGATGTTGCCTATAGCAACCAATCAGATTCTAGTTCTCACTTTCACATTACATACTAGAGAATGCCAGCTAGAAGCTGATTGGTTGCTATGGGCAACATCTTCACTTTTCCAAACCCGCAGTTTAGTAAATCTGGCCTTTAGTATTCATTCACTGATAATGTAACAATCAATAAATAGTGTAGATAAATACTGCCGTTGGGCCTTATCCTCTTTTAATAACGAGGATGTGACACTATGGAACTCAGTTTCGTACGATAGAAGACCCTTACGAGGAACGGGGGTTACTTGATTTCTGCATTCCTAATTCCAGCCAGACAGGTGGCGATAATTAAGTGCAGGGGACGGGCAACAACCAGCAGTTTCACATGGATGCAGATCTGTGCGTAGATGTTAATGCAGACTTTGCATACGGATAACACTGAGAGGTCTGGATCAGGCCCATTGTTATTGAGAAATAGTTTTCTTACAGCACTAGACACACCCAGGGTAGGACTAGACACACCCCTTTGGTGAATAAGGACACACCTCTTTTCTGCTGTGCTATCAAAATCTACCAGGTAGTTATTTGAAAAAGTTGGCAAACATTCCAGAATCAGTCTGGGCGCTGACAGTAAAGATATCATTTCACCAGACTTCATGTCATGTCTCATGTCAACGAATCACAAGAACTTTACTCACGACTCCAGATGGGGGCTTGTTCTGCCTTTGATAATAGTGGATTTGCAGTATTAATCTGGAGTGATAATACAATTGTTGCTTTTTTTTGTATGTTCAGATGTCTTTTCAGGTGTTCTGAGTTATGTTTTCACCTAGTTCACGATTAACCATTATTTTCATTTTTTTCATATTTTTCATTTCCGAGATTTCCGCAATAACATACAGAACTATTTAGGATCATGCCGCTGAGACACTGGATAAAACTGCTTACATCTTAGCAGCAGCTGGTTTAGCAGGAGTTCAAAATCTAGAACTTTTTCCAAAGATGCCAGAAGCAAACTGTCATTGATAGTCAAAGATCCATTTTGTGGTATCAATGCTCGCACCTTATCTACTTTGCCTCTGCTATATAAATGAATGACCAAATAATAGTATAGCATGATGATATCATAGGATTACCCTGGGAGAAGGGGAAACTGGCAGTCTTCTATGCCTGTTAGCCCTATTAGATTATATTATTTAGAGCTTATGGGGTAGTTCCAGACCTAAGTACTTAGTGATTTTATGCTAGACGCTGACGTAATATTGTATTTACTGCGCATTGTGCGGAGCAGATGTTACACCACGTAACTCTGAACATATGTACAGCGTAACTACAAACGAAGGGGCGGGTCATCCATACGACACCCGTAATTACGCTTGGTAGGCGGAGGGAGCCATTTAAATTGTACAGTATAGGCCGGGTTAGGCCGTTACATACGTGAATCCATTATGTGCGTCAGTACTTTGAAAAGTTAAGGTAGGTTTTGGGAAGCGTAAAATGGCCAAAGTACTACGAGCGAGGGGAGGGCATAGAAAATACGCTACGTGATGAAACGTAACAAGCACTTAGGTCTGGATCTGGCCCTATGTGGTTTGGCAATGGGGAGAAATATAGAAGAAGGCATTAGGTGATTATAAACTTGTATACTGAGCTTTTGGAAGAACTCAAATTACTTTGGATGAGTAATCATTAATTTCATCCCTAATTTGTCTTCCTTTCCTATTAATACATGTACACTAAATTATAGCAATTACGTGATAAATGAATGCATACTGCCATTACCTCCAGTTCCACAGTTTTGGCTGGATAGATTGGTAGCTCATCCGGTAAAGCATAAATAAAAATGAGTCAGTTGTATCCCTGGGTTTTTGTGTGACAGGAAGTCCCTTCAGGGAAATAACCATTACCTCCAGTAGAGTTACTGAGAGAAATACACTATTAAAGGTTATAATCATCCAAAAATCTCAAAACAACTTTCTAAGTTAAAAACAACTATCTGTACTTTCTGAGATGGAATGAGAAATGACTTCCCAGTGCCCTCTAGTACGGCATTCTGGACCATCAGAGAACAGCGCACGCTTGTGATTAACTTAATTTTAGCACCAAAGAGCATATCAAAGGATCCCAAAGTTTAGCGAATTGGACATCCGAGTACAGAATACGTTGGAGATACCACCATCAGTCAGCCACAATATCCACACACCCCTAACGGAGTCTAGATCCAGTTCTAAGTTAGTATTTTTCAGTAGATGACACTTTCGGGGCCTTACAGAATGTGCAACATTGTGACAGGAGAAAAGGAAATGTAACAATATCAGAATTATTAAAAACATGTCCTTAGTCTAAGTATATAACTCTGAGAACTTCTCACATCCTTAGCCAGTTCCAGCCTTACGAAATGTGAATGTTTTAAGGTAAGGTCCTGCTATCATAACTACATGTGTGCGAAGGTAGTGGATCCTTGGATCTTCCGTGATCTCCTGGATCTCCACTGCCATGAGCGCAGTAGAAGCAGAGGGTTGGATGCTCTACAATATGTTGTAACCTATAATCCTTCAATAACAGTAAGTTCTATTGCATGATGTGGAGACATAATTATATATCATTTAATTGCCAAATTCACTATTATTTCTTCACAGTATAGTAAAGACATTGTATGACCAGATACAGACTTCTGTTTTCTGATTGCTGGGTTTAGAGAACTGCCACATTTTGTGAAAATGCATGCGCACGTTCCACATTGGCAGCAAGGGTCTGGATCCTCTGGTCCTCCAGAGTCCTGTACTGGGAGCGGTTTAGATGGTGTGGCAGGATGCCTCGTATGCAAAGTGTTGGAGGGTATGTTAATAGTAGAGTAAGGGCTTGCTAAATGCTGTTCGTGCTATCAAGACTTCATGCTGCAGGGGGAGTGAAGGAGTGGCCTCCATTAGCCCACGGAAGGCTAGATCCAGCAGTGGTCTTGACTGTGGATCTGGTTCATAATATTTTTTAAAATAAATTGTCTAAATTACTGACCCAATATATGCATGTGGTTGCACCTAGCACTTATTTATCAATCCATGTGCAAAAGACCTGCACAACTATTTCTTGGACTATTTGATCCCAAGCTAAAAATGTTGTTTATTGTTGGAATTACTATTGGAATTACAGGTAATCTTTTAAAAATTTTGTTGCTGTTAGTCAAAAATGACCAATCCCAGATTCAGCTTATTTGACTGGATTCTGAAGTTGGAGCGTAGTGAATGTGGAAAGGGTTCTGTACATCCGCCTGATCCAAAGTTCCGTACGTTCCTACTCAGGGAAGTTGCGAGGGTGGAGTGGGTGGAGCTTGTGCTCCAGGCGCTGGCAGACCAAAGGGGCGCAACAGAACACAGCCAAGTGCCATCTCCAGATCCCTAATATACTAGTGTTACATGTGGGATAACATTAGGGGTCTGGAATGGCACACTATATACTGTACAAGTGGGGTATATTAGAGGTCTGGGAATGACACACATTATAATACATGTGGGGTATATTAGGGGGTCTGGGAATGGCACACTATATCATGTACAAGTGCGGAATATCCTGGATTTGGGAATGACACACATAATATATGTATGGTATATTAGGGGTCTGGGAATGACACACATTATAATATATGTTGGGTAAATTAAGGGTCTGAGAATAGCACATTATATAATATACAAGTGGGGAATGTCATGGGTCTGGGAATGACACACATTATAATACATGTGGGGTATATTAGGGGTCTGGGAATGGCACACTATATAATGTACAAGTGCGGAATATCCTGGATCTTGGAATGACACACATAATATATGTATGGTATATTAGGGGTCTAGGAATGGCACACTATATACTGTATAAAGTGTTTCATACCAAAACCCTAATATAAGCCACAAATTATAGAATGTATAATTCCCAGACCCATAATATACTCCATAAGTGGTTTATATAGTGTTCCATGTCCATAGATATGTAATGTAAGGAAGAAGATAGGAAGGGGGATGTGTAATGGAGGGGTGGGTAAGGAGAGACTATCTTCATTTTCTCCACAGACTTTCAGTGCGGTAAGAATCAACGTGAGGCTTGAAGAGAAGAACCCAACAATCAATATTCATTTAAGTAAAAACAACACTTCCGTCTAGCCAGCAAATGTCAGGGAACATGCTCACTCCTCTCCCTGACAGGCTGCACTGCAGGAGGACGGGGTTGGGGGGCGCCGTAGCATTCACTTGCTACAGGTGCCAATAAATCATGCTACACCTCTGTTCCCACACCCCCACTCACATACAGAATTCCACACACTTACATGTAACGTACCCTGCCTTAACTTGTCCGCCCGTAAGTCTTAACGTTCAGACAAGCTAATCGTACGTAAGGACTAAACCCAACCCTTACCGTATGATTTCAATATGAAGCCCAGCCCACCCTGCATATAAACTACAGACAGAGGTCTGGTCCGCCCCTCTAACGGAAGGTCTGGATGTATGGAAATCAGTTCCGTATATTCAGGGCTATCGTGTGTAACCGTGGTACTGCGCATGCACAGTATGAATGGACCAGGCGTAAGTCATCTGTCATTCTTAGTTGAAGATCTGGTCCATTGACAGCAAATTCATTCTTACAAGTCTGTAAAATAGGTTACTATAAGTGCCCATACTTATATTCAGAGGTGGCCCACGGCATAGGTCGTATAGGCGGCCGCCTATGGCCCGCGGGTCCCACCTCCTGCTTTTTAAGTTAAAAAAACTAAATATGTAATTATTTTCTTTTTTTTTTCTTTTTTGCAAGCCGCTTGCACTTGCGCAGTAAAGGCCCAGCGCGGGGCCGCGGCAGCAAGTACAGTGCCGCCAGGTTCATTATCCTGGCTGCACTGTACTGGTTGCAGGTGGCCCCGCGTGGTTCAATGGTGCTGTGTTGCCATAGCAACACATACACAGTGCCTGGATGCAGGAGTCCAGGCACTGTGTATGTGATTACACAGTCTCCGGGAAGTGAAGGCCCCGCTTTTTTTTGCGGAGGGGGGGTGGGGTCAGGAGGGGGGCCTCACCTAGGGCCCCGCAAACCCTAGGGCTGCCCCTGCTTATATTTGTGTATAGATGGGAATCCACATTACACATTATATGTCCTCACTGAACTGGTCATTTTCTTTACTTTTTCCAAATATTAAGTTATAATGTAGCTTATTACATAGAAGGATTATTTTGAGGCTTTGTAATCCATTTACTGTCTCTGGTAGCTGTGCTTAAATGATGGCATAACTGTGTCACAGCTTCCATTTTACATTTAAACAATCACACTACTTCTCAGGAACTTCAGGGCTAATTTTATTTTGAAATAAAAAAATAAATTCTCCAAACTCAATTAGTTCTGAAATGAATCATGAATGAGACATTCAGGCACTGTTTATAAATAGTGTCTTGCATGGCATATAATGTGAACAGATGCAAATTTCTTCTCCCTACTGATATCAACCATCCCTCCCAAATCTGGATAGGTCCCACTAGTTCCCATTGTAATAGAACCAATTCTCATTCCAGTTGTAGTCCTATCATTATATCCCTGACCTAAAGAGTAGGCAAATACTAATGTGTATATAGTTAGAAGATTATGTAAGAGTTATAAGCATTGTTTGCTGTGTAACCCAAATTTCAGGAATTTACAGCATTTGTCTGGGATATGTTTGAAGAGAGGAAAGCATAGATGCTAGGACACTAGGAGCAATGCAGCCTGTGGAGAAGTACCTTAGGACCATGCAGTCCTAGTATACTAAGACACAACTGACTCAAATGCGGTCAGTTGATCAGTCCCAAGTGAACACCTAGTCGCAGCGGAGGTACAGAGGTGCACCCGTAATAAGACTTTTTTGTTTTCTGATATTAAGTTAAGCAATAGGCTAGGAGCAATATTTCCAGCTGAGCAGTACAGTAAGAAAAATACAGTCAGTTGAGCAGTACTCTATGAAAAATGCAGTCAGTTGGTAAGCACACAAGAGAAATGCGAACAGTTTAACAGTACACTAGGAGAAATGTGGTCAGTTTAGAAGTAAACTAGAAGCAATGTTGTTAGTTTATCAGTACACTGGAGAAAGTCAGTAAATTAGACAATACACTACCGCTATCTGGCCAGTTAAGATGTACACTAGAAGTCATGGGATCAGTTGAACAACTCACTAGAAGGATCACCAGAAAGCTAGAAGCAATAGAAAAATGGTCCACTGTGATACAAAAGACCAGAAGAAATTTAGTCAGTTGAGCAGTGCACTAGAAAAAATGCAACCAGTTGAGCAGTGCACTACGAGAACTGCTGCCGGTTAAACATTGCATGAGGAGCACTGCTGCCAGTTAAACATTGCATGAGGAGCACTGCTGCTGGTTAAACATTGCACGAGGAGCACTGCTGCCGATTAAACATTGCATGAGGAGCACTGCTGTCGGTTAAACATTGCATGAGGAGCACTGTTGCCGGTTAAACATTGCATGAGGAGCACTGCTGCCGTTTAAACATTGCATTAGGAGCACTGCGGTTGGTTAAACATTGCATGAGGAGCACTGCTGTCGGTTAAACATTGCATGAGGAGCACTGCTGTCGGTTTGCATGAGGAGCACTGCTGTCGGTTGAGCAGTGCACTAGGAGAAACGCAATCGGTTCAGCTGTGCATTAGATTTTATGTCAAGCAGTACAGGGGGGAGAATTTGAGGAAAGTTAAATTCTGTGACTGTGGAGTCCCTACATACAAATATCAGTTATTACATCGACTAAACCCAAGCACTTTAAGAAGCATTGACTATAGAGACAATCACAACTAATGGGTTCACATGGTTTAGTCCAATGAAGAAATATGCCTAAAAATATTACAGGGACATAAGATCATTTATAACAGATTTTGTCAGTCTATTCCTAGAAGACATTGCTCCTGCGACAGTAACAGGTAACTTTTGTTAACCCTAACCATCCCCTTCCTGCAACCTAACCCTAACCCTCCTCTACCCCTAACCCTAATCTTATCCCTCCCCAGGGCTATCTCTTCCACTGGGCACACTGGGAAGCTGCCCATGGCCCCACAAGTCTAGGGGCATTTGAGGATTGCTGCCCAGCCCCAGGAGTCCAGGCATTTTCAGACTTACTGTCCTGCATTTCCGCTGGGGAAATAGGGTAATCCCCAACTCCCTAGGGGCCGCCAGTGAAATCCGCAGGCCACTGCTCCACCTCTTATTGAATGGATCAGAGCTTCCATTTGGATCTCCGGCATAGTGCACCATATATATGCAGTCACACAGCGACACAGACACGTAGTGCCAAGCACTGCTTTAGTATTAAGCCGGCACTTGGCACAGACCTACTGTAGTGCTTGGTACTATAATCCTGATTCACAACTAAGTAAGAACAGGATTTAAGAGCGTATATATGCTGTGTGACTGGATCATGCAGAGCACTTTCACCATGCAAGCTGGCTGGTCCGCTGTGTGATTATATAGCACTTTCCCTTATGTATCAATCCCTAATATCCTATAGAGTGTAAGCCTCTGGCAGGGCCCTCTTACCCACCCAGTCTTTCTGTTACCACCCAGTCCTGTTATAATGATTGTTAAAATTGTAAAGCACTACGTAATTTGATGGCGCTATATAAAAACCTGTTAATAAATAAATAAATAAAATATAAAACGGTTAAACTGAGCATGCCCAGGACTCAAAACTGCACCCTAAACCACAAACAAATGATTCACAGAGAAGAACGGCTACTTAGGATTGATTCATGCTTGGGAATGTAATGACTTCCGTGTGCATGGCTAGAGGGGCAAGACTCTTAATGCAAATGAGCAGCACTTGGGCTACTAATGTACAGTATGGGTGTTCCTCGAGACTTAGGAATTATGCACAGTTAAGAAGACCTAGCAGAAACTAACATACCCACAAACAAAGATAAGAATGCCCCTTATCATGCTTAAGTTGACATCTGCATGGTTAACAGAGAGCCAAAGCCTCATGCTTTTCTGTTTGTTCAACACACAGCTGCTGCGTGATTATAATGAACACATGTGTTCACTGATTGAAACAATTAAAGGCTTACCTTTTAAAACTGCTGTTATGTCCCCATTTTGTGTTTGACTTTAAATTTGAAAGGTGCTCATTATTTACATTTATTTGCAGTTTGTTCATGATTTTATTGTTTGTTGTAAACATTATTTAAACAGAAGCTTTTTATTTTATTTAACTTGCAGCATGTTTGCATTGTTTGTGTATCACCTTGAGATACAAATTTTGTTTAGGTCTAATTTATGTAGATATTTATTATTTTGATATTTATGTTAAATATAAGTATTTATGATTTTTAATAATTTTCTACATTTTTACATATTGCAATTTTGAACAAATGTTTTGGTTACTTTTTTTAATGATAAAAAAAGAAAACCTAAAAAAATCAATCTGCTTCTTAATTGAATTAATTAATTATTTGCTTAGCCGTGAATCATGATGATATTAAAGATCCTAAACATATGCACGATTCTCATTTGGGAAACAAAGCTGTTCCTAAATATACGCATATGGAGAAAAAAAATGTTCTTAGCTCCTAAGAAGCTAGGGGTGTGGTTAGCATTTTTCTTTAGGATCTGTGAATCGTTCTTACTTATCTGCTCTATGGGCCTGATCCAAAGCTACGATGTAGCGCTGAGCGTACTAACGCTCAGTGTTACATCGTGGACTCCCCCTGACACTTCCCCTGCCCCCAGCGTACTTACCCTCGCTTACGCCGACTGAAGGCTACCTTATCTTCAGCCGGCGTAAGCAAGGATAACTACGCTGGGACGGTGGCATTGTTACGATAACGGCGCCCTCCTAGCCTCATTACCCTCCCTACACTAACTACAGTGTAGTAACGCTGGGGGACACCTCCTCCAGCGTTACTACACTGGTGAACGGACGCCCGATTCACGATCAGGCGTTGCCGTAGTTACGCCGGGCAACATCTGCCCGGGGCATGGGTAGATCGGCTTTTTAGCCGATCTTACGCTCGCCGTAGTTACTATGGCGGGCGTAGCTCTGGATCAGCCCCTATGTGTATATTTAGGAACGTTCCTAAATTCTTTCTTAAGTGTGAATCAGGTCCTATAATTCTGTGTCACTGTGCGACTGCATAAACATTATGATGACGCTGGTGTGACCTAGTTCAGGCGAGTGTCTCACTACGAAAATCACACCATGGAGGATAGAAAAAGACTTTAAAACCAGTAAGAAAATCAAGAAATAAGTGTGTGTATGGATTGCTGGACAAATAAGGAGGGGACAGAAGGCTGACTGGACATACATAAGCAGGAGGTAGAAGGCTTGCAGGACTTACAGGGAGGGAGCAGAAGGCTGACTGGACATACATGAGCAGGAGGTAGAAGGTTTGCAGGACTTATAGGGAGGGGCAGAAAACTGACAGGATATACATAAGCAGGACGTAGAAGGCTTGCAGGACATACAGGAAGGGTACAGAAGGCTGATTGGATATACAAAAGCAGGAGGCAGAAGGCTTGCAGGACATACAGGGAGGGGGCAGAAGGCTTACTGGATATAGATAAGCAGGAGGTAGAAGGCTTGCAGGACATAAAAGGAGGGGACAGAATGGCTGGCTACACACAGAAAAGAGGTTTGGATGGCTGTAGAGACATACAAGAAGGGGCAAAAGTGTAAAGGAGAGCAAAGTGTGATGATAAAGGGGAAATATTGTGATAATGAAGAGGCAGCCGTGTGATGCAGGAGGGCACAATGTGATGAATTATCATTAATATGTTGAAATGTTTGTGTTTTTCAAAGCTTATAATGTTTAAGCTAAATTTTGGTTATATTTTTATTCCTGTAAAAAGGTTGGTGGGGCCCGTGTGCATTTCTTTGCCCAGGACCTACAATGCTGTTAAGACAGCCCTGTTCCTTCCCTCATTTCAACCCTCCTGTAACCCTAACCATCCTGTTCCACAGCTTAACCCTAACCCTCCTCAATCCTAACCATCCTCATTCCACAACCTAACCTTAAGCCCCCCTCCCCACAACCTAACTCTACCCTTCCCTGTCTCGCAGCCTAATCCTATCAGAACGGGTGTCTTGTCAAAATAAGACCATCTGACATGTTACTCATTCCAGAATTATTACTATTAAAAAGCTGCCAGCAATGGTACAGACAAAATATAACTTTCAGCTGCATCATTGTGGAAAATGGGCCTTTGCAGCGGCCACTACACCGCTTTGATAACTTGGTACATTTTCTGGAAGAGAGGGATGAAGGGAAGTAACAAATTAAGCATAGTGTTTTCTATTAAACTTAATGCATTAATTAGGTTATTTACAGTATTCTTAGATTGGGATTTAATCAGAGGATAACACACTGAATGATTGCTGACAGGTGCAGCATAAAACTGGCCATACACAATTACCGATCCCAGAAGGAGGTGGCCCAATAATCAGGATGATTTCCCACAAGGAAAAGGTCCTGTTATTGGTGCCATACACCTCTCCTGCTGGGACAGATAATCCTAGCAGAAGAGGGAGGCCCTAAAATAAGAGGGATCCTTTCAATTAGATGATTGGCTCTGCTTAAAATATCGAGCACTATGTCAAAAGACCAAATAACTGTACTAGAGCGTTCCTGGTGCATTTATTTGGTGTTTGAAAAATGTATCTTGCCCACTAACTACAACGATAATTTGTCCAATCACCCGATAATTAGACGATTGGGCAATTATGGTAATATATGGCCAGCTTTAGAAGCAAGCCTACAAAATGTTCCTTAATGTTAACACTTCTGGAGAATGTCCTGAATTATCTGCTGCTCATTGAAGTTAACAAAAAAAATAAAAACAACCAAAGCAACCACTCAACGCAAGTCAAAGCAACCACTCGCTGATGTTTAAAAGCAAGATGCTGCTAAAAAAATTTAGGAAGGGAAATTATTCACAAGAGTGCAGGATTTACATTTTCATGTTAGACTAAATGATTATTATATTGTGCAAATGGAAATGTGAGTTGATACCTTTTACAATGTAACATGCTGCTATGATTCATTTCATTTAAAATACCTGAGGCTTCTACTGAAGTTTGCAAGATGAAACACCCAAAAGAGGATCTTTGTCACTGAAAATTTAATACTTAGCAAGACAGAAAACTGCCAAGGTGTCCAAGCCTCACCCGTGACCTCATTACCTTAATTATGGGACTTACATATCCCCAATAATTCTAAATGAAGACCTACACAAAAAATTACATCAGTCCTTTCCTAAAGTTTGGTCGATTCTTTAAACAATCATCAGTTTCAATATATTTTAAAGGTTGTTTTTACCATCCCCAATCCCACCCGACCCAAATTTCCACAAAACTTTAATCCTCAAATGATCTCAAACCCCCCACCTTCAAACCTCTAGACCTCCCAAGTGATACAAATCCCTGCATTCTCTACCTGCTCCAGCCTTACTCCCAGTTTGGGTTATTTTGTGTTCTTTTGCCCCAGTGTTGTCTTCCATCTAGACCAGACTACCCCAAACTCAGGTCTCAGGGATCCCTAACAGTTTATGTTTTCAAGATGTCCCTATAGTACAAGGGACTTAGGACCAGATCCAGTACTATAAATGTATTGCAGACGTATGGAGAGAAGGTCGCACATAAGGGATAAACACAGCTTTCACAGAGGTATATTGCACACCTCACGTCAGGACCGTAACTAGGGGTGTACGATAGGGGGGGTTGCACAGGACGCAAATCTTAAGGGGGCACCATTAAGTTAATACTTATGGTTTAATTGGCTTGGAATTCAGGTCAGGGGGCACCATTTTTTCTTTTTACCCCTGGCGCTAAAATTTCTAGTTATGGCTCAGCCCCACATATAGAAGTTCTGGATGTACTGAAACCAGGTCGTGTGTCATCTATGACTTCCATGCGTAACCGCCGTACAAATGAAACAGGTGACCCTTCAAAATGATACTAGTAGATAAGTGTCTGCTCACTCTCTAGGGCCTTAAAGACATGTGTATATTTGGAAGAAGTTGTGAATTTAGACTGTAGGTTACAGTAGGGCAATACTGATGGAATTGACTGTACACCGAGGAGGCACTCATCCACCCCCAAATCCCCCCACTCGGCTCCTCCATTGTATCGGAGGTTCAGGCTATCAGATGCCGTTGCAGTTACACAGGGCAGTCGATAGCAAAGGCCCTTTTAGCTGCCGGGGTTTGCCATCAACTTCACTAGGGAAGAGGAAGTGTGATGTGGAGGAAGGGAGACATCATAGGTAAGTGAAGCACATCAATTGGGAAACACTAAAAGGATGAAAACCTATGGAGAAATACAAGGAGGCTGAAGCTGGGGAGACACAAATGGGCAATAATAGGAGGCTGAGGAGACATGAACTGTAAATATTGGGGGCTGGAGAGACATGATGGAGAATACTGGGAGCTGGACACACATGATGGGGAATACTGGGAGCTGGAGACATCAGAATGGGGAATACTGGGCAGCTGGAGGCATATGATGTGGATACTGGGAAGCTGAAGAGACGTAATGGAAATATTGGGAGCTGGAGAGACATTATGGGGATACTCTGAGTTGGAGACACATGAATGGGGAATACTGCGGAGCTGGAGACACCAAAATGGGGAATACCGGGGAGCTAAAGCCATATGATGTGGGATACTGGGAAGCTGGAGAGACATAATGGAAATAGTGGGAGCTGGAGAGACATTATGGGGATACTGGGAGCTGGAGACACATGAATGGGGAATACTGGGGAAGTGGAGATACATGATGGGGAATATTGGGAGGGTGGAGAGACATGAGGGAGAATAATGGGAGACTGGAGATACACAAGTAGAAGAGATTGAATGGATATATACAGTACACACTCCTTTTGTATTGTGGTTACAAATGTTTTCTGTTTTTATGACACAAGGAGACCTTTTTTTAACAGCATTGTGGTTTCAAGAATTTAGAATTTATTGCATAGTGTTTAGAAGGATGCAATTTGTATTGTATGGTGGCCTGTATGATGACCTTCTGCTGATCTTATGCAGCTATTCCTGTGAATATCTTAATGTCATCTAGCAAATCCTCACATTTTTAAAACAAACGCAATACGCCAACTTAAATATGACCAGACATAACAATCTATTTCTTTTCTTCTAATAAATTCCCAAACATTCTCTTCATTTATCCAGAGATCTGGGGCATGTCACCAACCTATTCATCTATCACTCTTACACCGAAAACATGCAACAAAATACTTATTCATATATCTCTACTACAAAATCTGTTTCACATTGCTAATTGTTTTCAATGTTCCACCAAGTTCTTTACTTGACTAGATACTTTGCTAAGCTGCTAGATGCATATTTCAACCAAACTATATAGAAACGGGAAATTCGTAGAGTTTCTAATCTTTTACAATGGCCAATATAAAAAACACTGTGAGATTAGCGTTATACTCATGGGGCCAGATCCAGAGCTAAGTCCGCTAGCGTATTTACGCTAACCAGAGACGTAAAATCGCTATTTTGTATGTACTGCACATGTGCGCGGCAGCCTAGTATCAACAGCGTAACTACAGTTGAAGGGGCGTGCCAGCCATACAACAACCGTAATTACGCTTCGGAGGCGGGGTGAGCCATTTAAATCGTACAGTATGGGCGTGCTTAGGCACGTAAGTACGTGCAGCCTTTACTGCCGACACTAGTTACACTTTGAAAAGTTAAGGTAGGGGTTGGAAAGCGTAAAACAGCAAAAATTCCGTATGAGTGAGGGGAAGGTCTAGGGAAGTGCATAGTAATTACAAAAGCGTAAATACGCTACGCATTGAAACGTAAAGGGAACGTAGGTCTAAATCCGGCCCATTGGCCCAGATCCAGACCTACATACGCAAGCGATTTTACGGTAGACGCTGACGTAAAATCGCCCATTAGTATTTGCATGCGTGCGGCAGATGTTACGCCACGTAACTCTGAACATACGTAACATCAGCGTAACGGCAAAGAAGGGGCGGGTTCATCCATATGACACCCATAGTTACGTTTGGTAGGCCGCGGGAGGCATTTAAATTGTACAGTATGGGCCGGGTTAGGATGTTACGTACGTGAATCCATTACATACGTCAGTACTTACGCTTTCAAAAGTTAAGGTAGGGTTCGGCAAACGGAAAATGGCCAAAGCATGTATGAGCGAGGGGAGTGCCTAGGGGAGAGCATAGCAAATACGCTAGCATAAATACGCTACGTCATGAAACGTAACAAGCGCTTAGGTCTGGATCTACCCCATTAATATTAAAATAATGATCAAAAAGCAGCTACATTCTATACTAAGTTGCAGTGAGCTCATGACTGAAGGGTATATAAGGCAGACTGCTATGTGCTCTGAATAGCTTTAAACTGAATGAAGAAAACACAGAATGACTAAAAAATTCAAATAAGAATAATAAAATTAAAATTCCCTCTCAGGTTATCAGCGTGCAGCATATTATTTTATTCATGCTCTCTGCCAGCACAAACTATTGGATGTAAGGGCAAAATGCCAGGATTATAAAAGCCAATCCCCATTTCCTGCTCTGATGAGTTCATAGGTCGCCAGAGGTCACTGGATTTCTTTAGCAGCTCTCCCTATTTTAGCACCAATAATTTTAATAATCACACAGACCTTCCTGCCATATAACACCCTGTGAATGCTGACGATTTGTTTGGGTTGTTCAGTGCTAACTTGAATGATGAAACCTCTGTTTCTGTGGCCAGCTAAGTTTGCTACATATATAGACATATTTTGTCATTTTTAAAAGTTAAATACTTCTATAAATGTGTGTCTATTGAACAAAATAATGAAATAAGCTACAATTGATAAGGTCTATAAAATCATTTTATCTGTGTTAAAAATGACTTATATGTCAAAGATTTTCTGAACCATGTCTATGTACCTTAGGGCTGGATCCAGACCCCCACACGCTTTCCGTACTTGCAGGGGTCTGTCCGTCCAAGAGAGAGAGAGGGGAGTCAGGGTCCGTATGACCGCTTATCCGCACAAGTGTGGGAGCCCCCTCCCACACTGTACATTTTGCATGCCTCACCCCGTCCGGACGGAAGGGAAGCACAGCCCATTTGTGAGCAAATGGATCTTACGGAACAATAGCTGTAACCCTAGCGTAACATCTGGAGGGCGTGCGTAAGTGACCTGTCGAGCGCAGGTCTGGATCCGGCCCCTAGTTAATATTACAGGCTAGAACGACATACATATCATATCATAATGTACTATATATAAACATAACATAGCACACATAGCGTTTTACCACATATATTATGAAGCCATACAATGCAACACCATATCATATTACAGTATATAATACTATTATTAAACCATACTGGTCTATAATGCAACCAATCCAAATTTCCAATGTAATAGTATGTAATAAAAAAAACAATAGTATTACATTACTATGGGATACAATGTCATATATGACACCATATCATATTAAAGCATATGATTCCATAGCATATAATTTTATGTTTATTATTCCATACCAAATTACCATACTCCACCATACCAATTCATAATCTCCCACCATTATATGACCCCAAATATAATACCCTACTACATGGAATGTCACACAGTATGATAACACATGCAATCATGTCTGACTGAATCACACCATATAATAGCACATATTTGCCATAGAATTACAGTAGATGGACAACAAATTAACAATTTTTAAGTTTCTTGTAAAATTTTATCAAGTAATGGCAAATACACATATTTAATACTTTATATAAACTTTTGTTATTTAACTGATTTTGAATACATAAGGTTAGCATATACCTCGCAAGTACTTGGTTAAGCTTCCCTTGGCTTTGATAATGGATTTTAAATTAGTTTCTTAGCTAACTCTAAAAATTCCTAATTCATTGTCCAACCACTGTAAAATATTCCTACAAAGAAACATTCTGCAATTTACACTATAAATCCCAAGTAAAACTTAATATTAATCATCCCACATCTCATGGCCATTCTCATTTACTTCTTACCCAGCAAGTATCCAACCAACACGTATGTGTGTTATAAATATCCATTTCTGGGCAACTATGGACTATGATATGATATGGAACTTTAAGGTTCTTATACTTAGGGCAAGCAGAGTATGCGGGAGCAGATTTTCATTGAGGTCTCATTAAATAAATCCTGTCAATGGCACTTATAGTTTGACTAAATTTGTTAAATACTCCAGTGAAATTACAATTTCAGACAATCCCCTTCGTTGTTCACCTGGATTTTACCATTAATTAAGCTTTATACTATTGAATTTTCTAAATTCTCTTATAAGGTGTGGTCTGGTATAAAATGATGATAAGTTCAGTATTCTGTTAGTATATATTGTAACATCTGTAAACTTAATGTAAAAAAAACTTCAAAAATATATTAATATATATTAATTAATAATTATATATGTGATACTAATATAGGGCCTAATCCAGACCTAATTAAGTGCTTGAACTTAGTTACTCCTGGGCTAAACCAGGTTGATTGCAGGGGAGTCATATTTCATCTGTTGCAAACAGTATTAGAGTTTAGAGGTGATGTTTCCAATCCCAAGTCTAAATAACAGTGTGATAGTAAAGCTGGTCAGTATCTGTGTGCAGTAAGCAATTCAAAGATATAACCCTGCATGCAAAGAATACAATTAACTTGACTCCCCCTGAAATCAACATGGTTTAGCCCAGGAGTAACTAAGTTCAAGCACTTAACTAGGTCTGGATCAGGCCCATAATACTGAACTGTTGAGATTTTGATATTTCTACAATTTGACCTGTCGACATAACAACCAGCAAGGATTTGTTGATGGTATGATGTGCCAATTATAAATTTATATTAGTGTCATCTGTTGTCTATAAGCATGGTAACATTTTTTTTTTAGTTAAAACAGTCAAACAATTCAACATTAGAACTTATGCACATTTAAATAGTGCTTAGTTTCAACATGCATGCTTTTAATATGGCCATAAAAACACCCATTATTCTGTATCCATGTGTATTTTCCCCATTTACCAATCCACAAATCAAGCTTAGGCTGCAGTGAATTCTTAAAATGCTTGTGCTATGTAACATTTTACTAGATAGATATTAGAGGTCATTCTACGTCAGAAAATATAAATGTTAGGTTAAGGGGAATGGGGAACACTACATTAAATTTAGTAGAAAGTGGATTTAGCCTTTAATATATGAGCAATTGGCACTAATGCTTCTTCTATAGCTAGAACATAACATTGACACAAACTAGGCTAATGCTTGTACAATAGTTTAATTTGGCATATTAACCTATAGCTGAACCATAATCTCATACGAGACACTGACATTCAAACCTGTCAGCCCTATCTCCCTATGAATGAGCGTTCAGTTTGGTGTATAAGTTTAATGAATTCTAGCTGGGCCATGGTCAACCTCATACTTTGCTGGATTTAATTAAATGTGTGGAGGGAACTGTTTCATCTAATGGATGGTTGAAAATAGGATTCTAGGGACTAAAGGAGAAAAATATTTCCGAAATGAATAAATCTTGGCCTTTAACCACTTGTTAGCTATCCCCTTCACAGGAAACCGTAAAGGTATATTTCACGAAACCTTGCAGTCATGTTTATACTTGTTGCTGTAATAATGATAAAACATTGGCTCTCTTCCCAGACACTTAAAAATGAGATTACCAGGTGGTAAATGAACTGTGTCTGGCTGCACTTACTAAGCACAAGGGCACATTGTGATAAGTATAATGGCCTAGGTCTCTCCCATTGACTCTTACTGTGCTCATACTTTGCTTCTAAGAAAGATCTATCTGTTCATTGGGAGAAAGTATGAGCATTCTGTAGTGGGCAAATAAGAAAAAAGTATAAAGAGATAGAAAGGAATATTAGGGAGGAAAAGGAAGATATACACTGTGAACGGTGTGTAAGGTCAGGGACATAACAGTTTTAGGTGTTAGTGAGAGCTGAGTAAAAATAATGGTTACAGAGTATAATGTGAATGTAATGGAATCAAATGATTAAAAGTTGAGATAAGTTTTAAGGGCAGGAGACAGTGGCGTAAATACTATGGGTGGGTGTATGAAGGCTGAGTGGTGATTTAAACTACCATTCTCTGACAGCTTCCCTGCCCCATCCCATCAGAGCCCCACCCACAAAAATCTGGCCCTTGCCCCCTTGTTATGGGGCGCGAGTCTTCAAACTTGTGAACCTGGGAGGAAATACCACAAACTGAAGCTATAGAGGTTGAATTAAATGGGGATCCCCAAGAAGAGGGCTTTAAATATCCCTGCTTTTAAGGCCCTGAATTCTCTGTAACCTGTATATACAATGGGTTATGGATGATAAAGACTGAGGGTCTGAGGTAGATCTGTACTTATAGATATTGAGCTGACAATGTACACACAGGTCTGGATTCACAGTTCCGTAGTTTTCATCTTAAGTTGTTTTAAGAATTGAACTAGTACGCATGCGTAGCAGCTTATTCACGCTATCTACGTACTATTTATGTAAACGCAGTCTTTAGACCACTGTCAGCAGGATTCTTCAAGGTTCGCAAAATATGCCCAGCAGCCATTTTTTCATACTTATCTGCATAGGGGCCAGTCATATGCCAAGAACCATCACACTTACATGTTTTTCATCTCAACCTTGCATGTAAGCCCTATGCTAAACACTGCTTTATGCACAGCTCTTCATGAGGCCCTAAAAGACGAATTTACAGCTACATGAATGCATGTGAACACAGAGGTAGTTTTTTTCTCATAGGCTTATATTGCTGCTATGTTGTTGTGTTTTTGGGCCTGATCCAGACCTACGACCGCAAGCGAGCGTACGCACATCGTAAGCGAAAATTCGTGAAAAAAAACGCACTACGCATGTGCAGTATGACAACTTCCGGTCGACCGAAGGACATGAGCGTACAGCGAGCGAATTTTCAGCGTATTTTTCGCTCAAAGGGCGTGCGTTTTTTGATAGTCTGGTCTGGACGCTGAGGGTTACTACACAGAGGCGGGGATAGCCATTTAAATTGTACAGTATGGGTGTGCTAAGCCCAGTACGACCAGCGTATCGGTACGAAAATTCGCACGTACGCTGGAAAATCTTAGGGTAGGGTTCAGCCGCCGTAAGCAGGTACAATCAATGGGAGTGTTATGGGCGTGAAAGTTTTTACGCCCGGGCGAACGTACGCTACGCTCGCGGGCGATTGCGGTCGTAGGTCTGGATCAGGCCCTTTGTGCCATGCTTCTGCACCAATGCCTTGGCTACATTTCATAAGTGCAAGCAACACCTTATTGAGAACAATGATGCCCATGAGGCTATGGGTGGTCTTTATTATCCCCTAAATAAGCCATTAATAAACAATACACATGCAGGCTACCTTAAGAGAGTGGGATTAACACCATTTCTCAGCTGCTATCAACATCCAGTCTCTTAAACTAAAGCTGGATACACACTGGAGAGATATCTGACAATTATTCTTTAAATCACAGGATTATTGTTAGATAGCTCTCAGCTCTCGTTTGAGTGTCTACTGTCCAACGATGCAGAGAATCGTCAGATTCTGCCAGGCATCGTTAGATCTTGATTTTTAGCAGCTCCTAAAAATCACAGATCAACTATGTTATGATCTGTGGTTTTATATGTGTGTCTGCTTACCAGAGAGGACTTCTGGGAACAATTCAGTGTAAAATCGTGCCAGTGGGTACAGCTGCAGGATCGTCAGATAAACGTGAGTTTATCTTTTCATTATTGAAACATCGTTTTTATTTTGCAGCCTGTACCAAGCTAAAGTCTCTGCACTGTTGTAGAAAATATTGAACAGCTTCATGTCAACCAACGCCTATAAATAAGCACAGATTAAATCTCAGTATTGCATTTGGCCTATTTTACCATGGCATCTATAATTTCAGGCATATTTAATATACCATACATTCCAGAACAGACCACAACAAATTATAAACTCACAGAACAACTGTGCATATTGGTGACATTGCGCTCAGTGAATAAAGCTATCAGTCCAGGGTAGAAAGTTCAAGAACTGTTACAGCTCATGGAAGACAGCGCATTAAGATGTTATAAACTTCTCAATGAACAGAAAAAGGATGCCTGGTTAACATGAAACCCAACTGAGATGTTTCAGGAGAAAGCAATGGTTTTCTATAGGAGATATTCCACTATAGTTTTATACTTCTTATTTACATGAAATGTATCCATTACACCTGCTCGGTGGTTCTGTATCAGCGTTCAGTGGGACACAATTGGTGAAGCCATATTTCATTTTTGATTATTTCCAAATTATTTCCAATTCCTAACCTATGCTTTTCATTGCTTGTAAACTCCAATATAAAATGACCTTTGTACATGGCTGTGGTCCAGATGAGACAACACATAATTACATACTTAGATACAGTGTAATAGTTACAGTATATGTAAAATGGTAAATTTACACAGTGTAACTATTTAGTCACAGTAACATTTTAAATAGATACAGTGGAATCATAACAAATTGCTGAATAATGCCCAGACTATACAGGTTACACATGCCACAATGGCATTCATTTACAATAAACAAATAGAACACAGATTGTGCATTAGAAATCACACAACCACCTTTTATTCTGTTATTTATGTCAAAATGGCGATTTGAGTACAAAGATGGCAGCTTTGGTAGTTACAATAAACCAAATGGGATGCAGTTACCGCTGCAAACATGCTGTTTATGAAAAAGAGACAGCCAATAGTTAATTTTCAGGCTGTCTCTATTTAGAAAATAGCGCTATTTTGAAGAAGAAAAAAAAAAAACATGAACCCATTCATTTATTTGGAAACCACACCTGCACATTTAGAAGTGGCACTATGGACATTTAGAATTGGCGGTATGAACATTTAGAAGTGGCACTATGGACATTTAGAAGTGGTGGTATGGACATTTAGAAGTGGGAGTGTGGACATTTAGAAGTGGCACTATGGACATTTAGAATTGGCGGTATGAACATTTAGAAGTGGCACTATGGACATTTAGAAGTGGTGGTATGGACATTTAGAAGTGGGAGTGTGGACATTTAGAAGTGGCACTATGGACATTTAGAATTGGCGGTATGAACATTTAGAAGTGGCACTATGGACATTTAGAAGTGGTGGTATGGACATTTAGAAGTGGGAGTGTGGACATTTAGAAGTGGCACTATGGACATTTAGAATTGGCGGTATGAACATTTAGAAGTGGCACTATGGACATTTAGAAGTGGTGGTATGGACATTTAGAAGTGGGAGTGTGGACATTTAGAAGTGGCACTATGGACATTTAGAATTGGCGGTATGAACATTTAGAAGTGGCACTATGGACATTTAGAAGTGGTGGTATGGACATTTAGAAGTGGGAGTGTGGACATTTAGAAGTGGCACTATGGACATTTAGAATTGGCGGTATGAACATTTAGAAGTGGCACTATGGACATTTAGAAGTGGTGGTATGGACATTTAGAAGTGGGAGTGTGGACATTTAGAAGTGGCACTATGGACATTTAGAATTGGCGGTATGAACATTTAGAAGTGGCACTATGGACATTTAGAAGTGGTGGTATGGACATTTAGAAGTGGGAGTGTGGACATTTAGAAGTGGCACTATGGACATTTAGAATTGGCGGTATGAACATTTAGAAGTGGCACTATGGACATTTAGAAGTGGTGGTATGGACATTTAGAAGTGGGAGTGTGGACATTTAGAAGTGGCACTATGGACATTTAGAATTGGCGGTATGAACATTTAGAAGTGGCACTATGGACATTTAGAAGTGGTGGTATGGACATTTAGAAGTGGGAGTGTGGACATTTAGAAGTGGCACTATGGACATTTAGAATTGGCGGTATGAACATTTAGAAGTGGCACTATGGACATTTAGAAGTGGTGGTATGGACATTTAGAAGTGGGAGTGTGGACATTTAGAAGTGGCACTATGGACATTTAGAATTGGCGGTATGAACATTTAGAAGTGGCACTATGGACATTTAGAAGTGGTGGTATGGACATTTAGAAGTGGGAGTGTGGACATTTAGAAGTGGCACTATGGACATTTAGAATTGGCGGTATGAACATTTAGAAGTGGCACTATGGACATTTAGAAGTGGTGGTATGGACATTTAGAAGTGGGAGTGTGGACATTTAGAAGTGGCACTATGGACATTTAGAATTGGCGGTATGAACATTTAGAAGTGGCACTATGGACATTTAGAAGTGGTGGTATGGACATTTAGAAGTGGGAGTGTGGACATTTAGAAGTGGCACTATGGACATTTAGAATTGGCGGTATGAACATTTAGAAGTGGCACTATGGACATTTAGAAGTGGTGGTATGGACATTTAGAAGTGGGAGTGTGGACATTTAGAAGTGGCACTATGGACATTTAGAATTGGCGGTATGAACATTTAGAAGTGGCACTATGGACATTTAGAAGTGGTGGTATGGACATTTAGAAGTGGGAGTGTGGACATTTAGAAGTGGCACTATGGACATTTAGAATTGGCGGTATGAACATTTAGAAGTGGCACTATGGACATTTAGAAGTGGTGGTATGGACATTTAGAAGTGGGAGTGTGGACATTTAGAAGTGGCACTATGGACATTTAGAATTGGCGGTATGAACATTTAGAAGTGGCACTATGGACATTTAGAAGTGGTGGTATGGACATTTAGAAGTGGGAGTGTGGACATTTAGAAGTGGCACTATGGACATTTAGAAGTGGTGGTATGGACATTTAGAAGTGGGAGTGTGGACATTTAGAAGTGGCACTATGGACATTTAGAAGTGGTGGTATGGACATTTAGAAGTGGGAGTGTGGACATTTAGAAGTGGCACTATGGACATTTAGAAGTGGTGGTATGGACATTTAGAAGTGGGAGTGTGGACATTTAGAAGTGGCACTATGGACATTTAGAAGTGGCGGTATGGACATTTAGAAGTGGTTAGTATGGACATTTAGAAGTGGTAGTATGGACATTTAGAAGTGGCGGTATGGACATTTAGAAGTGGCGGTATGGACATTTAGAAGTGGCAGTATGGACATTTTAAGTGGCACTATGGACATTTAGAAGTGGCACTATGGACATTTAGAATTGGCGGTATGAACATTTAGAAGTGGCACTATGGACATTTAGAAGTGGTGGTATGGACATTTAGAAGTGGGAGTGTGGACATTTAGAAGTGGCACTATGGTCATTTAGAAGTAGCACTTTGGACATTTAGAAGTGGTTAGTATGGACATTTAGAAGTCTCAGAATGGACATTTAGAAGTGTCAGAATGGACATTTAGAAGTGGCACTATGGACATATAGAAGTGGCAGAATGGACATTTAGAAGTGGCGGTATGGACATTTAGAAGTGGCGGTATGGAAATTTATAAGTGGGCGGTATGGACATTTAGAATTGGCTGTATGGACATTTAGAAGTGGCAGTATGGACATTTAGATGTGGCAGTATGGACATTTGGAAGTGGCAGTATGGACATTTAGAAGTGGTAGTATGGTCATTTAGAAGTAGCACTTTGGACATTTAGAAGTGGCAGTATGGACATTTAGAAGTGGCAGAATGGACATTTAGAAGTGATGGTATGGAAATTTAAAAGTGGCAGTATTAAAATATAGAAATAAGAGAAGTGAATGGAGATTTATAGTTTTTCAATTAAATCTGTGGGAGAAGTGATACCACCGTATACCCCCTCACTGTACTACATTATATGTTTGCAACATTTACTGTACTTGTATATCTGAAATAATGTTTACAGCTGGTGAGACAGCAGATGCAGTAATTCTCTTTTTTTGTAGTGCTAAATTAAGACATGGGCATAACTTGTTAAAAGAAGGAGCAAACAGGAGACCTTTACTACTGATGTGGGAATTATGTGGGTAAGGGTTTCTGCTCCAATGATATACAGTATAATATGGATCTAAATAGTGTAATGTTCCCAGTTCTTGGAAAATTATTCATGGATATGGTATATACTATATTAAGAAATATTGCTATAATTCTATGCTAGATAGAGGGCATATATACAGTATAATGTTGAAAGGCATCATGCTCTCTGTACTGGCTATCATTATCACTGCTCTGTTGATAAGGTTAGGGAAGTGTGGCCTTGGTCCTTATCTAAGCTGCTATTAATGTTCATTAAACAATCTGTTATAGATTGTTTAATGTGTGTAAAATGTGTGTATAAAATGTAAAATGTAATGTGTGTTTAATGTGTGTAAAATGTGTGTATAAAATGTAATGTGTGTAAAAAGGATGTTGTTTCCATGACGACAGCAGTTACTGGACACCTAGTCCAACACTAAAGAAGGTTACTCAAGTATTAGAAAATATAGAAAGTATTTTCAACGTGCATAAGAGTTTCTAAATGCAAATCAAGATACTCAGCACTTGGAAGAAATTGGAGCTTACTGCTCACATGTTGTAGACATAAATACTGTAACACGGTTGTGTAATGAGATCTTACGTGTTAATTTCTGGCAAGTGAGACTGTGCATCCCAATCACACACAAGGTTCAGAACATAGGACAAGCTCACCCGGAGCTCCATCTGTGATGATAGTATATGCTTAGTAAATAGGTGTAGTACTGCCAAGAGTCAATATTGTTTTCACGTCTTTCTCTAAGTTTATCTTGGAAGCCACTTCAAACCTTCACACAAATTGCATGACTGAAAGTGTAGATTGTGGGCAGTGATAAAGCACTCCCTGAATATGCAAAGGAGAGGTGTATTTCAGGAACACGTATTTGCAGGTCTCTGACGTCGAGACAGTAGCTCTCTCTCTCTCTCTGCCAGACTGTTGTATTAGTAACCAGTTCCCTCCCCCCTTCATCCTCCTACAAGACGTACTCCAGCTACACCTACATGTACTATGCTGTCACTGGGTGGCTGACTCATGTATCCACCACTCTCTTGTTACTAACATATATATAGATCTAATCTATTCCAGGGAGGGACAGACCTACACATTGGTCTGTCTTTAGGGAGAGAGGAGAGAGGGGAGAGAAAAGAAGACAGAAGAGAGAGTATAAATTGCTATTCTTTTTATGTGTACCTACGTTTTTATAGCTTAAGAAATTATTATTGACTTTGTGGGATATTTGAATTAAAATGCTGCGGCGTATTTCTCGTACTTGTATTGTTTGTTGCCTGGAAATGAATACATTGTGGAATTGACTGTTTATATACGGAAACATCAATCGTTGCAAAATTACTCCAATTAATTAAACATAGCACTGCATTCCCACAGCTTGGGTGCTATTTGTCCCCGCTGTAAGTTGCAAATATATTAGCAAGGGGTAGGAAACAATAAAATGACTGAGGCGAAACAAACATTGTGGCCACTTATTAATGTTGTTTCTGCTGATACACGATTTAAACTGAAAGCAAGTCAACAGGTTAAAAGTAATGCCCTACTGGGAGTGGGGAGTGTTTCATATCATAGCACACACACACACACACACACACACACACAATATGAATTTAGTGTGTGATTGCAATGATAATCAATAGATAATGCTGTATGTACAGACCCTCCAACATGATCCCTTCCATTAGGTACAATATGCTCCGCCCCCGAGCTTCCAACTGTCACTCACCTGGTGAAAGGACTTAACTGATTTTAAAAAAACTATTCTTTGTGTGTGTGTGTGTGTGTGTGTATATATATATATATATATATATATATATATTCTTGGTAAGTAAAAATTTTGACATATTGGTCTCCAAATTTGTCGTGCATTGTCCTTTTACAGTTTTATCTCCTATGTGTATGCATTGAAATATTGTTATCGTGTAGAAGTCTGTAGTTTATTTATTTTATCTTGTTAAAAGTAAACACAGGTGTATTTAAAAATGAATTGTATCTTATTTGCACCATGCCAGCTAAACATAAATAACTCAAAACATTTACCTAAAGTGTGAAATTTAGCTCTGATTCCAGAACCAGTAAAACGTAAGCAACCAGGTGCTCATATATGTGATTAGTGAATGATCTGTCAGTTTGAATCTTAAATGAATTTGGATTATTAGCCCATATAGCAGCAACCTATATCCCAATTCTGAAATCTTATCTATCTATCTATCTATCTATCTATCTATCTATCTATCTATCTATCTCTAGCTTCCTATCTCTGTCTCCCTGGCTTTCTGTAACGCATCTGTGTGTTCTTTGTCTGCACAATACTTGCTTTGATGTACATTTGGCCTGAAACCATGCTAAAAATATCCAAAGTATTTACAACACCAGCTTTATAAAGGAAAACCCGTCTGTTGAGCTCTGCACACAACTTTGAGCTCACCTGGAGGATTCCTCACTAATGACTTTGGGGAAAGGGAACAGTTCTTTACAGAAATATATGGTAAGGATCCGTGACTAGATAAGAGTGCATGACACAATGTATCCCAATAGCAATAGCAGATTGTTACTTGCTTGCCAAAATACTGTTATACTTGGTCTTTTATATACATACACATATCCATATGGAAGGAATAAATCTTTACATCCCAGGCTATGTGCTTGTGCTGTGTATGTAAGCTTGGTGTCAGTGTCCCTGTATCTTCCAGTGATTCGCTTAGGTCCTCATCTAGCACAGTACTGTTAGGTATAAGCATGTAAGGTTAGAGTTAAATGTACAGACACGGTGATTGCGCATGTACATCTATATCACTAACTTTCCTCAAGCCCATAAAGTTTCTCTACTTACTTCTTCACACATCTCACAGTGTTATGGAGATTGTAAAATACCCC
>WWET01001357.1:143692-172780 GCA_011038615.1 Limnodynastes dumerilii | reverse complement strand
TTGCCCTGCCTACATAAAACATACTCTTTGTGGTTTGGACCGCATCCTCGGCTCTGTGGTAATTATAAGGTTTCTTTGCGTACATTTGCGTACTGCCGCACCGCATACTTTTGGGGTACACTGACTCAACAGCTGGAAGAGTGAGTTAGGTGCGGATCTGCATGCACCTAACTTACTCTTAAGTGTGAATCAGGTCCAGTGTTACTAGGGGCAGGATGGGGCTTGATGATGTAGTTTGAGTCACAAGCCCCACCCCCATCCCTAGTAAGGAGTGGTATTTCCTAGAAATTGTCTTTCTTCCAGTACTAGTTTCATATATGAGCGAACCCTCTCAAACAGAGTTTTTTCTGACCTTTTAAAATCATTTTTCCTTATAATACTTTGTACTTTATGCTCTGAGAATACGTTCATTTTATTGAACGGAACTCTTTAGTCATTGATTGGTCTCTCTTAGTGATAAGGAGTAAGGCATCACCGCACCGTGCCTCATGCCCCTCTTTCTTCCAGGGGCTCCATAACAGTCCCAGTATAATATTGTATAGTGCCAGAAGCACTTATTCAATGTTGTATTTCCAGTGTCATATCTGTATTGCAGCTATCCCAATTTATAATGATTCTATATTATTTGCACCAAATAATCTTCTTTAATGTTATATATGGACAAGTCTGCCATCAGGGGAGAACAGCCAGGACTTTTGTCCTGGGTCCAGAGAGAGAAGATGCCCAGAACCATAGCTAAAAATTTTAGCGCCATGGGCAAAAACAGAAAATGGCGTCCCAACCCTGAATTGGTAACCAGTTTAAGATAAGGTGGAAAGCAGAGGCAGGTAGCGCAGCCCGTGTGGTGGGTAATGTACAGCGTGTGATGAGGGGGGAGGAGAGGGGAGAAGAGAGCAGGGGGCAGGGGGAAGGAGAAATTGACAATTGGTGGAGGGGGAAGTAGGGATGGATGGATGTGCTGCCAAATGGTGTGTGGTATTGGGAGGTGTGGTGGTGGCACTGGAAAGGAAGGGAGAGGGGATTAAAGTGCTTGAGACGCAGAGGGTGGGTTGAGGAGAAGGGGGATCTGTCTGGCTGGTGTACGTGGGTGAAATTCCGAGGATACGGGGAGGGGTGTGAGTCACTGTCCTCTTGATGTCCAGTGGTCTCTGGTGGGGTGGTTCTTTGTGAGATGTGGTGGGATATAATATTAAAACCTGGTAACCAGTTTAACCTTAAAAATGATCTTTGCGTCCACACTTTGACTTTGTGCCCTGCGTGACCTCCTCTAAGGCCTAGTTACGGCCCTGAGTCAGCCAATACTCTAGCAGTAGGTATCAGTGGTATCCTACTGCCGATACTTGCTGCTGGAGAGGAGAAGTAGGCTGCATAGCCGTGGGGCAAAGTGCAGGGAAGGATATCCCTGTTCATCAGCAATCTGTGAACCAGAACTGCAGCTCTGCGACTCTCCACCCCCTATGTGACACCACTTTGGGGAAGGTTTGCTGCTAACCAAATATCCTAGTGGTGGCCTTGTTTATTGACACAGGAAAATTCTTTGAGTCTGGTTACCTGGAGATAACATATAATTATCAGCTAGCTTCACGTAGATGAGCATTGCATAGTGTGGATTATTCATGACTAATCAGGGGCTGGCTGGGCTGGGATGGGTGGGGGGGCTGATGCCTCCAAAGCTTCTTGGGGTTGCACCCTCCATGCAGTTTCTGGATGCCCACTCTATGCATAGGACTGCTGTCTGTGAGGCAGACTAAGATAGATGCTCCCTAATTGCTGTTTTGGGATTATACACGTCCAGCATTCTCTGCTTGCCTCCCAGCCTGCAGCCAGACAGTGAATGTTTTTCAGTATACTGATTGGTGGATAGCCAGACCTTTCCACCAATTAGATTACTGACGGCCATTCACTGCATAGAAGTATGGAAGTATTAGGAAAGATGGCGCAGGAGGAATAAGTTGTTGTTTTTATTATTTTATATGGAGTCTGGGTTTTTTTTATATTTGTGTTTGTGTGAGTTATGTATGAGTTGGAGTGTGTGTTTGTGTATGTGGGGGGAGGGGGAAGGGGTTGAACAGCTGGGCCCACTTGCTTATTTTCCCCCCCAAGTTGCCACCAAACCTCCTAGCAACACTAGTATACTAGTGTTGCTAGGCACAGGAAGGGACTTGATGACGCAATCGGCGGCATCAAGCCCCGTCCCGACCCCTATTCCAAGTAAAAACGGGTCAGTATGAGCCAAGGGGATTTGCATAACCTGCGTCATTAAGCCCCGCCCCCTGCATGCATCGCTAGCTTCTCTTCGGGATCTCCCGGAGAGAAGCTGCCAAAAGTCGGCAACCATGAGTTATGTATGAGTTGTAGTGTGTGTTTGTGTATGTGGGGGGAGGGGGAAGGGGTTGAACAGCTGGGACCACTTGCTTATTTTTCCCCCCAAGTTGCCATCAAACCTCTGCACCCCACATGTTATTTCTCCTTTATAAATAGAGACTGGTAGCCCAAATCAGATAGCTGGCCTAAGCTATTGTGTTCTGTTATTGAAAGGTAAAATAATGTGCGGCAACATAATGCAATAAAACATCTGGAGGTGGACTGACATGTATTTTGCTTGCCTGTGAAGAGACCTGCAAGAGAAATGCAAATCTTATGACATCATGCTACTAAACATAAGTTTTGAATATGAAAAACAAATGTGCAATAAATAAATAACTAAAATATGCAGATGGTTTGAGGAAAAATAAAAAAGGTAGTAAAACATGTTCGTTATTACAGCAAACATGACCCCCTCATTAATGATTTTTTTTAGCATATTTTATATTAAAGTAACATATTTTCAATATAAATTGGAAGTTAAAGGGTAAAAATATTGATTGAAATATATCAAATCCTGCAGTTGGCTAAATTTCGCTACTGAGTAATTTACATCAGGAAATCTTTTGAAATATGTTATTTCTGTATAATGTTTCCAGATCAAACATTCTGTGCTTGAAAACCTTTATGCAAATAATGGGTGGTTTCAGGGTGATCCAGATGCAAATAAATCTGCATGAAAGTGCAAGCTCTTGCAAACAGCCACATAACAATCGCTTGGCCAGCTCTCCAAACACAAATGCACTGTTATGGATAGTAATGTCATTGATAAAGCAAATGTGCAAAATATATACTCATCAATAAAATGAATTAGACAAAGTATAATTAACCAAATAAAAAATATCTATGGGCAGGATTCACAACCCTGTCTTTTTTAACATCTGTCCCTAATTTACAGAATCTAGTAACTATTTTCTACGCTATCTACATAGCGATACTTTACTGTGTACATGCAGTCTTTAAAGACTACGTAGATAGCGTAAAATAGTTACTACGCACACCTAGTAGCTAGATTTGGTAAATTAGGGACGTATGTTAAAAAAGACAGGGTTGTGAATCTGGCCCTATATCTATATCTATATATAAAACTTCCCCTGATTTGCTTAGGCCCTTATCACAAACCATAACATTTGTATACCTACAATGATGGAATTGCATGGTTAAACGCCCCTGAGCTGGTGTAATATTTCTGGATTAGGTTCAAATTGTTAACGTAAACAATGGCCCTGATTCAGAATTAGGGTCGTGAGGGGACTTACTCAAGTAATTTACGTTAAGTACCCTTGATATGTAACATCAGCGCATACACATCCGTAAAAGCGGTCGACACTTAATATTTGCATGCCTAAAACCCGCCATACAGGCGGAGGTAGGAATGATAATTAAGTTCTAGGGGTGAGGATCTGCATCCATGTAGACACAGATCTGTGCGGTTAAGTTAAAGTAGGGTTCTGTCCAGATCTCTGTTAGAAGGAGGGGATTGCCAGGGGCATGCATTCCCTGTGCTTAATGACAGAGCTCCGAGCGTACATAAGTTGCAGAGATCTGAATCTGGTCCAATGGCAGAATGAACTAAATTTTATGTGGGCGGGTCAATTTTAAATACAACTAGAATAGTTTCATTTGTTTATATTAATGATACTTAAATGGTATATATTTAATTGTAAGCCACTAAAAATTATTTTCTTATGTGTTCAGAATGATATTACAGAATGGATCATGGAAAAAGGAGAATAGAGATAAACTGTGTGATCCAGACTCTTTGGGCCAGATTCAGTTAGCCACGATGACGGGAAAAAGTACGCGCTGCGCTTTTTCCCATCATATATGGTATGAAAAATAGGCAAATTTTTATGCGCACCTCTATGGAGTGCGCATAAAAGTCACCCAAAAAAATTTCGCAGAATTAGCTTTGCACCGCAAAATACGCTGCTGCGAAGCTAATTGAATCTGGCCATTTGCGTCTACCATGCGCATGGCGGTCTGTAAGTCCATCTGAAAGAGGGGAGTGAATTTATGTCACTTATGTGTCCAGAACCGTACCTTAACTTCTCTGTCCAAATGCAAATCCTAGTGGAACTGCCAACTGCCACCTACATTTCACTTACTCTACACGCCTATCCCTGCCTCTAGGCATGCACCTTGGTCATCTGGACATTATGATAATAAGGTTAATGAAGGATGAAATGAAGGAGGAGTCATGAGGATCATGGGTTAATAACTGGTGTAATATAAAGGGTTAATGGTGAAGGAAGCAGGGCTAATGAGGAAGGATAAAGGGTTATTGATAGGTATGAAGCGTTGATGATTGATGGATGAGTGTTTATTTAAAAGAAACTTTCTATGGTGTATACCTGTAATAAAATGTGCCACACACACCTATCAGAACTGGCTACATTTCCTCAGGGCTAAAAACGAGAAATTAGAATACACATCTGATTAAAGACTGAGGACCGGATTCAGAGATGGGTGTGTCTAAAGTACGCAAATATACGTGCGCATGTAGCAAGGCAACTCCCATGACACTCCCCTAGCATGGACAGGTTTTCGTGACTTACGCTTCCATAGGGCACCCTTAACTGTACGTGTGTACTTACGTGCGTATGTTACTTATGTACGTGCGTACATGACTAACTGCGCCCTCAAAAGCTCATTTAATGCCTCACCCCCAGCCAACTTCACGTTACTTCACACGTACAGAACACAAACACGCCCCTCCATATGTATGTCCCTAAGTGAGATTCAGAAGTCCGTGCCTAATGCACTTCCGTGCCCAAATCCTACGTAATTTGCGTGCAAAAAGTTACTGCGCATACGCAGTTACTCAGCTCCTAAACATACGCACAGAAAACCATGCAAAATCGTATCTGTGAATACAGGCCCGTATTCAGACCATCGGTCTTTAAGACTGCAAATACGCAAACTACGTCATGAAAAGATACATAGATTACGTTAAAAAATTAATACGCATGCGCAGTATCAAATTTCTGGAAACACTGAACGTATATGCAATATGTCCGGTGGTCTGAATATGGGCGCAGTCCTGAATATCTGCCATAGTCACATTTTCAATTCTCCATAGATTTTGTAAATTGTTTAGCAATATTTCTGTGAACTCGGTATTTGTCTATTAATTACTGTTGAGAGTCATTTAGTAGATAATATTTGTTTAAACTTTACTGTTATACTAGAACATACATCCCTTTAATAGACATTGGGCAAAACCATATTGATTTTAGGGGGAGTCTAGTTAATTGTATTCTTTGCATGCTTTTGTTCCCGACACTCAACAGAAACTGCACTGACCAAAGTGGTCAATGACAATCACTGCGAAATCTAAAGGACACTACTCTCTCCTAATACTACTGGATCTTTCTGCTGCTTTTGATACTGTTGACCACTCTCTTCTCATTCAAATGTTACAATCGCTGTGTATTCGGGACACAGCTCTTTCCTGGTTCACATCCTGCTTATCTAATTGCCCTTTCAGTGTTCTCTTTTCTGGATCCACATCCCCTGCTCTTCCTCTATCTGTTGGAGTACCACAAGGCTCAGTGTTGGGTCCATTGCTATTCTCTATTTATACAACCTCCCTTAGAGAGCTAATAAAGTCATTTGGATTTGAGTATCATCTCTATGCAGATGATACACAAATCTCCCTATCCACCCCTGATCTCTTGCCTACTGTGTTGGCCCGTGTCACTGATTGCCTCTCTGCCATTTCTTCTTGGATGTCCTCCCGTCATCTCAAACTTAATCTATCTAAAACTAAACTAATAATATTTCCACCTGTAAATAAAATCTACCCACCTGGCCTCTCTATCTCTGTCGACAATACCGAAATAATCCCTACTTCTAAAGCTCGGTGCTTAGGTGTTACCCTTGACTTTCAAATGTCCTTTGTTCCCCACATACAATCTGTCTCTAAATCCTGCTACATACATCTAAAAAACATTTCCAGAATAGGCAAATATCTCACTCGAGACACTGGAAAAACTCTCATTCATGCACTAATCATCTCCTGCATTGATTATTGGAACGCTCTCCTTATTGGACTCCCACATTATAGAATTACCCCACTACAGTCTATATTACATACATCAGCTAGACTGATTTTTCTTGCTAAACGCTCTTCAAGAGCTTCTCCACTCTGTCAGTCTCTACATTGGTTACCTGTATTTTACAGACTCAAATACAAGATCCCTTTGCTAACCTACAAGGCCATCAATATGACTGCACCTGACTCCCGGTTACAGGACTTCTCCTGGGCTTCACCCACTCTCTGGAATAACCTTCCTCACCAACTAAGACTATCCTCTACTCTCCATACTTTCAATCACTCCCTCAAAACTCACCTCTTCAGATAAGCTTATCAAATTCCACAACCTACTTAACATTTGTCTACACTATTATTTACAACAACTTTATTATGTGACCATCACTTCATGGTTAAACCAAACTTCTTCTCTTCCATTCTATACTAAAATTCACTTCATTTCTGTTACTAACACTGCTGTGTGACTGGATCATACAGAGCACTGAGCACTTTTACCATGCAAGCTGGCTGGTCCATTGTGTGATTATATAGCACTTTCCCTTATGTATCAGTCCCTAATATCTTATAGAGTGTAAGCCTGTGGCAGGGCCCTCTTACCCACCCAGTCTGTCTTTTACCACCCAGTGGTGGTAAAATTGTTAAAATTGTAAAGCGCTAAGTAATCTGATTGCGCTATATAAAAAGCTGTTAATAAATAATAAAATTATGGGGGCAGATGGAGGCTGGCACTGGCAATATGGGGCAGACATGGAGGCTGGCAATGGCAACAGGCCATTGAAGCTGGACATTAAAAGGGGCAGATATGGTGGCTGGACATTACAAGGGGCAGACATGGTGGCTGGACATTACAAGGGGCAGACATGGAGACTGAACATTACAAGGGGCAGACATGGAGGTTGGACATTACAAGGGGCAGACATGGAGACTGGACAAATAATAAAGAGGCGGATATGGAGGCTGGACATAATTAGGGGAAGACATGGAGGCTTGACATAATAATAAAGAGGCAGACTTGGAGACTGGACAAATTAATAGGGGGGAGACATATGGAGGCTGGACATAATAAAAATAATAAGGAGCAGACATGGAGGTAGGACAAATAAAAAGGTGGATATGAAGGCTGGACATATGAATCCTGGACAAATAATAAGGGCCAGACATATGGATGGCAGGCCTAATATAAAGAGGCAGACATATAGATGGTTGATAATAGGGGCAGACACTAGACCCGCTGAAAGACACACCCACTTTCACAGACATGCCCACTGGGTGGTTTAAGACACACCCTGTACCAGGCCACGAAATTTTGTCCCTCGTTCGAATTCTCAAATGTTGGGAGGTATGGGGATATATCTTTGAATTGCTTACTGCACACAGATACTGACCAGCTTTACTTTTACACTGTTATTTAGACTGGGAAACATCACCTCTCAACTCTAATACTGTTTGCAACAGATAAAGTATGACTCCCCTGCAATCAACATGGTTTAGCCCAGGAGTAACTTTCCTCTCTTATTTTCTATCTCTGAATCAGTTCCATGTAATGCATCACATTTGCACATGGGCAGCAAAGAAGAGAGTTTATGTGACTGCCTTTCTGTGTTTAGGTAATGGAAATGATCTGGTCTGATGAAGCATTGGTGGATATATACAAAGTGTAATTGCGCATTATGGGCTTCATTTACCAAATGACTTGAAAACGGTCTTTATCTCATAAAAACAAAGTGTTCACCATTTACAAAGCTATGATCGCCATGGAAACCATGGCAATCATCAGCCTGTACACCCGGATCGCTGGGTCGCTCTGATGAGTTCGGGCCGGCTGATTGCTTTATTTACTAAATGTCATTTCAGAATGGCATTATAATAACTATTCCAGCGGTCTCCCTATATAACCCCCTTTTTCTCTGCCTAATAGCTGTTATTATGGAGACTGCTGGAATACCCAGTATGTGTCTGTGGTAATAAAAAAATAAATTAAAACATTTTTTAAAACAAAAAAAAATAAAAAAATAAATGCAATAAAAAAATAAAAATAAATAAAGGCTTAAACTCCCCTATCCGGCGTTTCTCTCGGAAGCCCCAGAGATGAAGTCCTGGTGCATGCACAGTGTTTTCTACTTTTGAAACTTAAAATTTTTTAAGTCCCAAAAGTTAGCCAATGCGCATGTTCCGGGACTTACTATCAGATCAAACCAGACCGCCTCCGGCAAAAGTCACGCCAGAGTGTCCAGGCTCCATCGCTATTATTAGTAAATGGACCCCTATATCACAGCTATATTATGTCTTATCAATGACCAGTTATGCTTATTGAAGTCATTCCATAAGTAATTATGGACCAGATCCAGAGTTAGATATGGCACCCTACCACCCTACTTACACACGCATGCGCTCTCCAAATGTTGCGCACATATCTCCTATTGTAAGTGTTCCATATGACGGGGTGGTTCTTCTCCTCCACCCACAAAAAGTAGGCAAGGTGTGGGGGAAGATGTAAATTAGACAGTATGGGCTGGGTTAACTATTTACGCAAGAGTATCTGCCATAAAGATGAGATATGGGAGTGACAGGGGGAGGTCACTGCCTTCTTCTGTGCGGACCTTAAGGTCACTTCAATTAAACTGAAGGCTCATTTTACATAAGGGTATTTTGGAAACTTCATAAATTCATCCATCCTACTTGATTATGGAGGAAAATTTAATCATGAGTCTGAAAAGGAGAAGGGCCTAACTGAAAATTGGTAGAAAAATATCTGTCACTACCCTGACCTCACCTGAGGCTCTCGTGACTTATCTGGGAGACAATGGGTTAATCACAACAGCCACCTGGTCTGTTCTAAATGACTAATGCCCCTTATCCACCTGAAAAATGACTTATTACTAATGAGCTGCCTCTACCAAGCTGATTCAATGGAGGTCTTAGGTTCTCCTCTACACTAATCTAACACAATTATGCTTTATCAAAATGATCATAAACTCTGAATGATTCCTTCTGTTACCATTATGTAGCGTTTAATAATCAATCTGTTCTGACACCTGAACCCATAAGAACACAGAGACATGAAATCATTATTTGATATTTAATATGATAAGAATCACATTTACTTATTTCCAAGAATAACAAAATTGACATACAACATGCAAAACAGTTTCTTATAAAGTATAAAGGTAAAAATACAGAAAGCACTTACGCAAACTCCACCTGAGAAGCTTTCCATTGGTCCTAGCAGCCCAAAGCATCTGGCTGAGGGGATTGTGGTCAGTGATCTTTGAAATGTCTTGCCCATCCAGGTAGGACTGCAGCTTTAGCAGTGCCCAGACAAAGTCCAAACGCACTCTACCCTATCATAGGCCACTTCTTTGGGAAGCAACATTATGCTTAGGTACATAACAGGGCATTCTTTCCCCTGGTCAGCTCTCAGTCTACAGTTGAAGTCACCTGTTTGAACAATAAACTTGTTTTTACCGTTAGAGGCCTGCCACACTGGACCTCAGAGGCCTGGCACACTGGACCTCAGACGCAGTGGGAGGCGGTTCGGCAAGACATACCTCAGGGACAACAGCACACCCATCTTCCCTGTCACAATCTAAAAGGCTACCTTAATAATTACTTCTTCATACGTATGCAGAGCAAGTCATAAATGGGCTTCAAGTCAAAAAAATATTAATATTGAGAAAAACCCTTTGTGTTATATATATTTAACTGTTACAAAAAAGGTACATGGGGTAAATGCAGACCTATGGGCTAGTTACGTTAGAACGTGTAGCGTATTTACGCTAGCGTAATTACTATGCACTCCCCTAGGCACTTCCCTCGCTCATACGTACTTTGGCCACTTTACGCTATCCAAACCCTACCTTAACTTTTACTTGCGTAAGTACTGACGTATGTAATGGATTGACGAACGTGACGGTCAGCCCTACTGTCCAATTTCAATGCCTCCCTCCGCCTCCAAAACGTAATTACGGGAGTCGCATTGATGCCCCCGCCCCTTCATTCATAGGTATGCTGTTGGTACGTACGTTAAGAGTTACGTGGCGTAACATGCCAGTAAATGCAAATGGGTGAAATTACGTCATAGGCTAGCGTAAATACGCTAGTGTACTTAGCTTAGGATCTGGCCCATAAGTTGTAAATTAATTGAAACCATATGAGGACACCTTCTGTAAGAGAAATTGATCAACATCTCCTCCTCATATATGTGGATGCACTTTTTCAATTATATAAGCGCTCCTGTTAGTTTGATCAGATCTATGTTTCTGTAAAAAGTGTTTTGCAACAGGTGTTAAAGTTTCACATCTGTCACAATCTCAAAGTGGAGCATTCTTGATAGAACCAACATGTTCAAGAAGTCAATGCTTGAATTTACAAATTGTTTTTCCCACATATTTTAGTTTACATGGGCATTCAAGGCAATATACAACATAAGTAGAGTCACAGTTCATATGTGCTCTGAAAATATGGGCTCTATCAAAACGATCAACAATTTTTTTTACAAAAATGTTTTTGCAATATAAATACAGGCCTTACACAATCCGCATTGGTACGAACCTGGATATTTAGAGATCATTTTCTTTGTTACATTGATGACATCCTGCTCCTCTGGCGGGGGGCGGGGGGAGAGGAAATGCTATCTAAATTGATCACTTCATTGAATGACAATGATTTGAGCATCAAGCTGACTTTATGTCAAAGTTTGAAACATGTCAATTTTTTGGATATCTCCATTAATATTGATACAGAAGGCTTGATTACCACAGATACCGTTAGTAGCAGTGTCCTAATCATGATAGTTCACCAGCAGTGATTGCCAACATCCCCAATGGGGAATATTTAATATTAAGGAAGAATTGCTCAAGCCTCCCACAAATGAAAAATGTATGCAAATTGAGAGACAGATTATTGGCAAGTATATAAATCTAACCCCTTGCGTAAAGCATAGAAACAAGCAATGGTAACTAATAGGGATATTTTGATTTATCTCACTAGAAAGGATAAGACTTTAAAACAACCAATCAGGTTCATTGGCAATTTTTGTGACGAGTCTCACAATATGGTCACTATATTAAACAAACATGTACAGATTTTACAATCTGATCCTATATTTCATCAAGCATTAGGTGACAGAATCTCCACGTGCTGGACAGGACCGCCTGTCTAATAGTGGCGACATGTACGTTATTACCTTATTTGCTGACTTGTCCCTGTGCCTCCATGGGAATCTTTTCCTGCAGGCCATTGCACTTTGCATGGCCTGCAAATGTCTGTTACCAGCAGCTGTTTCTTAGAGTGGGCGCAGCCTTCTCTCTGTCTTTTATAGCCTTCTGGCTGCAGTAATTGCATACAGGACTCCAGACAATCATTTTCCCTGTTTTGGACTATTGGCCAATCAATGGGCCGCATGCAGAGTTTCGCGATATGTTCTACTGCGCATGCGCAGTAATTCTGTAACGTAGTCTTCGTTACTTGTTGCAACGTAGATTGCGTATACGCGGTCTTTAAGATATGCAATGCGGCCGGAGCTCTGCATACAGCCCAATAAGTGCATAAGTGCAGGAAAGGCCAGCATACCACCCGAAACGGGAGAAGCGCTGACTGAGAGGTCGCTAGGGGTTTCAATAGGGTGAGTGCCACAATAGGAGTTTTAGAGGTCCATATGGAGTAACACTTGAACACTACTTTATTATTGAGAATACTGAGTATCAGCAAGTTTAATATGTTCTGCGCTTAAACTATTTTGTCTTTCTTTGGGGAACAATTATTGTTAAATATTTCGCAACAGTGAATGTTTTAAATTGTCTTTTGAGATATATGTCGGTGTCATGTGTTTTGAAAGGTTTTATCTTTTTGCATATTAATGCATGAATAAAGAATATAAAGAAATTTACCATGTAAGACTTTGGAGCTTATTGCAATCCTTTTTTTTAATCTCTTTATTTTGACAACAATTTACATTAGATAGTCGTTAACTAGATACAAGAATAATGTAAGATAACAACATATATCAATAAAGCTTTTATCATGGTATATATGGAAATTTCAAACGTAATAATTAGTACCATAAAAAAAAAATCCCAAAAAATGTGGAGCTGAAACGATACCAAGCCAGTACAGATGAGACAAATCATTTTTTAACACAATTACTGTTGAGTTTTTATTTATTTTTCTAGAGAAAAAGAGATTGGAAAGAAGAGAAAGAGGGGTAAGAAGTAAGAAAGAGAAAGAGAGAGCAAGGGGAGATAGAGAGAGAAAAGAGTGGATAAGAAGAGTTTATAGCCTCATGCACCAGGGGGAGGCATAGATTTTCTTTTTTTCTTTATGAGATATAAAGAGGAAATATTTAAGTGGAGCCTGGAATCGAATGATGAAAGTGAGAATTCCATGGATTTCCAACCTTGTGAAAGGAGGGAATGGTGTTATGTAGGAGACAAGTCAGATATTCCATAGAGGAGATATACCAAAGCCTGATAATAATAGTGGCCACAGATGGAGCTGCATGTTTTGTTCAGTCACTTGCAATTTGACGTTTGGCTGCAAAGCAAATATAAATTAGGAGAATAGAAAAAGCATAATTTGTGAGAATGCACGAGATTGGAGGTTGAAATCTGAATATCTCACAAAATCCGCAAATGAGTCCGGAGCAAAATCCTAAACTATGGTCTGGATCCATACTAAAGCCCCATACACACTACAGTTTTTTCAAACGACAATCGTTCAAAACACCCGTGAAAGGAGTGTTTTGAACGATATCTTTATAGTGTGTACGCTGCAACGATCATGGCTGATCGTTGTAAAGTACAGAAAGGGTTATTTACTTTTCTCTTATTCTCGATGGGGACCAGGAAAAATCCTGATGGTAAACGTCCCTAAGTACCTCAAATCTATTTTGGTGGGAAAATTCCTCACTATTCTGTGTGGCTCCATACTTTATTCCACTATATGTTCTAGATCTCTCCCTCTCTCTAGTTCTTTCCCTACTACTGCCTATCTAGGGTTGTTTGGTTACTGTAGTGTTTTTCATAATATTCCACTAGATGGTCCCTAGTTGGTGATCTCCTATTTCTAGCTTGATAGTCATCCCTTCTATATTCCCTAGATCTGGACCTAATTCTGTCCCTATTTTGATTTCTTGTATTGTAATAATAATTATCTTCAGTCCTTTGTTGATGCTGTTGATAATATTCCTTCTTTATTTTGTGATCTGAGGGGATACCTATGCTGTTGATTGTTATTATTTTTCTTATTATTTTTATTTTTATTTTTATGTTGTTTGTTATAGTTGGGATTTTTTGGACGTGTTACTGGTGGATAATTAATAACAACGTCTCTGTATGTTTCTATTCTTTCTTGTCTGGGTGGAGTACCATGTATGGCTCATCGTCTATTATGATCTCCCTCCCTTTCTTCCTTATGTTCAGATATTTGGGGATTATTTTCTTGTCCCATAGTTTGTATGTCGAAATAATCTCTCTTAAATTTTCATTGTTTTCTCTCCATAATCATTTTCTTTTACCCTCCTTCTAATCCGATCTTCAAATCTTTTATAATTTTCAGAATCTACAAAGGGTATTAATATTTAATTCATTTTCTTTATAGTGTTATCTAACTCTTGTAGAATTATTCTTTTCTCCTTCAAAATTAGATGAATTAAGGAGGATGAGCATGCATGTAAAATAGTATCCCAATCTTTCATAAAGCTCAGTTTATCTGTATTAAAAGAAGGGATGAGGTCAATGGTTAGACCTTGTGGGATAATTTTGTGTGCCAAATATTTTTCTAGGGTGGCAATTTCCCACCATGTACTATTTTCCCTAAGGATAACTCTTCCTAGTTTGTTCATACTTTCTTCCGATAAATTGACCTCTCTGGTACAATTATCTTTAAAACGGTTATCAAATAAATAATTTCGTTCCTCTCTGTATTTAAACATTTTTGCAGCTCAAGAGTGTAGCTACTTAATATTGGGGAATACCACAAGTATGGAATATGATTAAAAAAAAAGTGTAAAAAGTCTGCAAACAGAGAGCGCTAATGTTTAAAATTAAAACACAAAAGAATAAAGAAAAAAATATAAATAAAAAGTATCGCTGCCAATCAAAACAATATCAAGGGAACGGTATATGGTTCCCACAATGACAATATATGTAAGAGCAAACGTTTATTATAAATGACTAGCGCAGATAAAAGAAGGGAGGAAGTTTTGACAAAGCAAAAAAAGGATTCACATTAAAAAGCAATATACTCAACGATCTTTGGACACTCTGTATCCCAATAGTTACTGTAGCGTTCAGAAGTCCGTTTAGTCTTAGTGGTGCAATTAAACACTGTAGCTAACGAAATTTAAACAGTCTTACAGTATTGGTGATCCACGCGTGTTCCTGGAGGTTAGATGTACGCGGCGGGCTGCCGGCTTGTAAGTCTTTGCTGTACAGTGACTGAACGATGTCCGTTAGGCTTCTGGCGGCAAGATACCCTCGTGCTGTGTCTGGTCTCACTTCTGATCAGTACCCTGGATGACTCATTCGAAAGCAGGGAGCCTCAATTTCAGACCATGGGTGAACAGAGGAGGTGGGACGGAAAGAAAAAGCAAAAAATAGTGTGATATTGTCACACAAAAAGAATTTATTAAAGTATAATCCAATATACTCACACAAGATTCAAATAGTAAAAGCATGTATCATGAGGTTCCAAAGTGCATATGGACAGTGATGTTTTGCATTTAGCAGATAAAACAATCAACTGGAAATATATAACAATGAGTGGTCCTTCACTTATGAGCCATGCCAACGGGTTTCGGACGGTAGGACGTACTTTCTCAAGGCTAAGGTATAAGGTGCATAAGTGGGACTTATATACAGGTAGAGGGAGGGGTGTGTGTCCCATAAAAATGTTGTTAAAGTACATATAAAACACGGTATTGCAATTTTTAAAATGCATAAAAATACAATTTTTTTTTAAAAACAGGAATACAAAGAATAAATAATTAAATAATTAAAACATTTTTTTTAGAATACAGTATGTGAAGGGACAATTGCAGAATGGAAGAAAATGAAAATGTATAGACCCTATAGAACAATTCAAAAATGGTTAAAAGGTGGTTAAAAAAACGACCCATCAAATCAATTATAAAAACCATTTAATTTCAAAGTCCATGTTAAGACCCATCGGCTCCAAAGTCTCCAAATTAAAAATCCATCTCATTTCTGTTTTTGCAAGGGATTCTGCTACATTATTATCCCTCCATTTGGAGTTAACCCTTTCAATGCCAATTACTTTTTTGATAGAAGAAAAGGAACAGGAATTAATATTTTTTAAATGTAAAGATATTGCTTTTTAATGTGAATCCTTTTTTTGCTTTGTCAAAACTTCCTCCCTTCTTTTATCTGCGCTAGTCATTTATAATATCTGTTTGCTCTCACATATATTGTCATTGTGGGAATCATATACCGTTCCCTTGATATTGTTTTGATTGGCAGCGATACTTTTTATTTATATTTTTTTCTTTTGTGTTTTATTTTTATACATTAGCACTCTCTTTTTGCAGACTTTTTACACTTTTTTTTGTCATATTCCATAGAGGAAATAGTATTGAGATAAACTAATATTAGCATATCAAAGTATGAAGATTAGAATACAAGTAAGGGAGCATATGATATGTTCGGTTGAAAAAGCATAACAATTCCGATTTTGATATGGATACTAAGTTATGGTCACCCTATTGGGAAGAGGAAATAGTCAGGTCTTAATAGGATTATTTGCTAAAAATGACATGCTTGCTTAATAATGAACATTACAGTAAATTAGATATTGCATGATGTACATTAAATAAAAATCTATATGCATAAATGAAATTATCTAGCTATATAGGATTTAATAGTGAACATACAGAACATAGGATAATAAATTATGAACATAGACTAAAAATATATATATGCATAAATAAAATTATCTAGCAATATGAGAATATAATAATAATATTAGAGGACCTCTAAATCCTAAATCATAGAAGGCTGAATGCAATGTGCTAGATTATAATTAGAGGTCAATAAAGGGAAATTGTGCCAAAAATCCTACAATGATAAGAGAGCTACGGAACTGGTCAGGAACGCTAACTCCATGACCAGCTGGGGCTCCCTATGCAAATTCCCTCTTCTGTTGTTCTATTATTTTAACTGGATGGTATTGTCAAAAAGCATAAGAATACCTCTGCGTTATCTAGTCTACTGAGGATAAGGTTATGGATTGACTATTGTGGACTATTTGGTTTACTGAGAATAAAGTTATGGATGCACTGCTGTCTTGGGTTGTATAGATGCGTGCTCTTAAATAAGTCATCCTAAAATGGGGATAACATACTGAACATGGATGAAGTGCTAGGTATAGTCCTTCTGATATATGAAATGGACGGAGTGGAAGGGGACACTCTGCTGATGAGTTCCCTCGAATCAGCACTCTCATCCCACATGTCCCTATCACAGAGCCCGTTGACTTTATAACCTGAGAGTTTCTCATAATCAGTCAATTCTTTAGTTAAGTTTGATAATGAAGTATGAGGGGAGCTAAGCATGAGCAAAACATCATCTGTGAAAAGTGATATTTTAAATTGGGAATTTCTTATTTGGATGCCTTGAATATTGGCATTATTTCCAATTCGAGCTGCAAGGGGTTCGATTGAAAAAGCGTATAAAAGTGGGGAAAGAGGACATCCTTGGCAGGTGCCGTTTCTAAGAGTGAAGCAATTGGAGCATGGGCCATTAATGGAAATCCGTAGAGGATGGGGCAGTATACAAGGCTTGAATTGCCTGGACAAAGTTACCATTAAGTCCAAAAAGCCTTCAAAGTCTCGAACATAAAAGGCCACGCCAATCTGTCAAAGGCTTTTTCTGCGTTTTCCAGGATAACAGAAGGGATTTTAGTGCGGTTAATGTGAGAGATCTACATGATCACTCTTCTGGTATTGTCAAGGACCTGCCTAATCGGAACAAAACCTACTTGGTCTGGATCGACATCTCTTTTAGTACCGAACTAAGTCAGAATTTAATTATTGCAATCCTTTTATTAGCACGTGTTTTTGTAATTTAGTAGTTTAGGACTCAAGTTTGTTGTCATATTGGCATCAAAACATTGTGTCTTTTTTCTTCCACTTTTTTTGTACTTACATACATTCTACTAGATTAGCCCCGCTGTCATATGCAAAGTAATCTAAGTTGGTGCGGTGTTAACTTTTTTATTTATTATACTAAACCAAACTGCTTGATGATCACTGGATCCTATGTTCTCACCCACACTTACTTCTGAGATTCTGGGTCTGATTCACACTTATAAAGCTTCTGCTTCTTAAGTGCGTGTTTGGCCGACATGACCTAATACGCATGTATGTCAAAACGTAGATAGTATTCGTGCGGTTTAAAGACCGCACACCGTAATTTATTTTGAAAGAGGTGGCGTAATGCCGCCTCGGGGCATTCTTAGGAAGAAGTGGGGGGTAGGGATTTAGATTAGCCGTGGAGGGCGGGGAGAGGTAATGTCTGTACGGACATTGCACGGAGACATAAGGTAGCCTTATGACTACCTAAAAACGTGTATCTAAAAACTTGAGGCGGGTTGGGAGCTGGAAGAATGAGTTAGGTGCAGATCTGTCTGCACCTAATTTACTCTTAACTGTGAATCAGGTCCTCTGTCATTATTTGTACTGTGAGTACCAAATCTAAGATGACCTTTTTTGTGAGTGGGATCTCTCATCAATTGCTTGAGGGCTGCTCCATGTAATGAATTTAAAATGTCCTCACTTCTAGTGGAATTTGCTGAAGACTTACCCCAGTTTATATCAGGTAGATTCAAATCTCCCATGGTTATTAACTCCCCATTTAATGCCATTTTAGCAATGTCTTGCAATATGACATTGTCCATTTCCTTATCTTGTCCTTATAGCCTATATATCATGCCAGTATGAAGTTTCTATGGTTACCTAAAGTGCCTCTGTTTTTGTCTTCAATTTATTGGTTAATGCAAACAGAACGGCCATGAAAGGCAGGGGTAATCTACCAGCAACACTGCCATTAACCAGTAACAGAATCTCATTCTATCTGTAAAATAAAATGCAGAAATGTTTGTTACACATATTTGCAAATATATGATAAGCCACCAGCTACCATCAAGGCCATTCTGCTTATGGTGGTCCTAACTCTAACAATGAGAGTCCCAATGTTGGGTCATATATATATATTTTTTTTAATTGAGAACCAACTTATCTCAGGAGACACCCCTTAAATCCCTAAAAATAGCTGCTGTGGACAGGGGTGTAGGAACAAAAATTTTCGTGGGTGGGCAAAGAGACATGGACTACTGAAGCCCCTTTATCATGAGGTGCTCCAGGCACCATGAACCAGATCCTGACTCCTGCACGCTTCACGTGCACATGTGGGTCCGTAGTTGCGCAGCCATAGTGGGAAATACACGCCCCTGCACTCCTGATGTTGGTAGGAAATCAGAACAATTACGTGTGCAGATAGCTACCTTAACTTTTACGACTAGGTCTGTGGCCATACAGCCTATTCATAACAGGGTTCCCCCGCACCCTCATTTAAATGGCCATCGTAAATGAAGGGTCGGCCCCTTCTGCATACTTACTGACATACGTAACTTAGTTACATACGTCAGTAGGTATGCAGACGGAACATCTGGCACGCACATGCGCGATCTTCCGAGACAGGGGACTTGCACAAATGACTTGCGTAAGTCCCCTGTCGTACATAGGTCAGGGTCTGGCACCATGGCTCTAAGATTCTTAAGGCAACCGTTATCTACCCGACGATCTGGCAGCAATGAGACTCTGCTAACGTTTTACACCGTCCACAGGCCACAATTATTCGCTCTCTCTGTTGCATTGTCAACTTATAAGAACAGTCAATGAGAAGTAGTGCTTCCCGGTCTCCTGTGTCTGCTTATTCTTACTGCAAAATGAGTGGGGTAATTAGACAGAAAGAGAAAGTGTTTGCAAGAAGAAAATGTACAGAACAAACATGAAGACAACTATATTTTTGGTAAACAGAAGTGATAACAGTTGATGAGTTCAAATAAAGCTATTGTCACTTCATCCCCATTATCGCTTCATTCATCCTCATTCACTTTTGTGCAGAAGTTCATGGGGGGACAAAACACAGTCCTTGCCCCCCCAACAAAAATCATGGGGGAGCGACTGCCCCCTCTGTCCCCCCGGTTCCTACACGCCCGACTGTGGAACCACACCCCTCTCAGCTGCTGCTCCCAGACATGTTTCCAAACAGAATACTAAAAAGGGAAGTTGCTCAGATTAATTTATAGGTTGATATCCAGATTATCCCTTGTCAAATCACACTTATTTGCATGCTATGGTCAGGTTTTCATGTTAAATATTCCAATTTGTATCTGCCAGTGTTCTGTGACCCCCTAGGGGAGTGGACGAGTAGACAGAATCCAGTTGGATAAAGTGCTGGACAGGGAAGGTCAGGTAGTTTATTGTTACAATTCTCATACTCATCTCATTACAGTAGTAATAAAATCAGATTCACAGTTGAGATCTGGAGCAGAAATACAGCGGTGAGAGTCCCGCCACCAATGACAGTCAATGACAAGTATAGACATCGGAAAGTTCCTTTTTGGCAGCCATTTTAGATTTTTTTTTTTTATGAATCTGCGAGTATTCTGTTTGGCATACTCACCCATTCATTTTCGGAAGCCACTGGACCACCGGAGAGGTGAGTAATCTCTCCAGGGACTTTTAGGCTTAGGGGGGGAGATTAGGGTTAGGCTCTAGGGAAGGATTGGTTAGGGTTAGGGCTATGGAAGGGGAGGGTTATGGTTAAAATTAGGCTGCAGGGAAAGGCTTAGGGTCAGTTTGTGGAGAAGGGAGACTTAGGGTTAGGCTGCAGGAAAGGGGGGGTCAGAGTCAGGCTGCGAGGAAGGGAGGGTTAGGGTAATAGAAGGGGAGGGTTAGGGTAAGGATCAGAGAGAGGGTTGGGGGTTAGAATCCTCTCTTACCTTTCGGAATACCGTGTTGAGTGCTCCAGGGATTGATTGCTATGCCTCTTTGAAACTGGCTAGAAGAGAATGGCCCTATCGAAATAGGGCCAGTCTCGTCAGGGACCCACACACAAAATACAGGTGTGGAAATTGCAGTTTGGATAAAGAAAGCTAGTTGCAAATAAAATATGGATTACAGTTGAATGACAGTTGTGTGAGTCCAGTTTGGATATTACTGTGATCAAGTATAGCCCATGTTTAGAGTTGAGTTAGAGAGGCAGCTATGACATGTATATTGCAGATATTTGGATAGCAGAAAGGTTCAATTAGATGTTGATTAGAATTGAATAACTATTGTTAAATATTGGTGATTAAATATTTCAGCAAGGTTTTAGGCTTGAGATGTGATTGATGTAAAAAGTAGAGAGAATAATTTTGCAGATATTTGCAAAAAATAGCAAGGTTCCAGTGACAAATAAGGATTCCACATTACAAAGGAACAAGATACAAACAATGCAGCAACCATCAAATTTAAAACACTAGTACCTGCATTAGTGAGTCAGCTGTCCCTGATTTATAGCTGAAGCCGCAGCACTAAGGCCATCGGGACTCAGCATTTTGTTAGAAAAAGAAATTGATTGTGACCCCCACTGACCTGGGGCATGATCCAGACAGGCAATTTCCCCATGCATTTGCGTAGCAGTTGTTACTGATCGAACGTAACTTGTACGTAACTCCATACAATAGGGCGTGACATCACTAAGTATGCCAAAATACACATTGTGGGCAGAGGGAAGCATTTAAATTGTACAGTAAGGGCTGGCTGAGGCACTTACATATGACAAGGTATTACGTACAACCAGATATACGCAAGGAAAAGTTAAGGCAGGGTTTTGAAAAAGTAAGTTAGCTAAGTTACGTTCAAGCGAGTGAAGTGCATTATACTTAGTAGTGTGTAAGTTAGGTATGCTTGCGTACATTAAACAATCTTAAGTCTGGATCAGGCCCCTGTTCTCTATCTGAACTTTTTCTGGACTTATTCTATCACCCCAACAACCCAGCCAGACTCTGCTTACTCCACCATGAAATTAGATTAAAGTAAAATAGAGAAACAATGTATAGATGTGTAATATGGAATCTAAATAACACAGGTGCCAATAGATGATAAGGACTTTATTTTAGTATAGCCCTTATTTAATGTATTCCCGTCTTGTACACTTACCACCAGTAAATTTCTCTCCACAAAAGTCACATATGTAAAACCATTGTCTGCTATAGGTGCACAGAAATACTGCACAGATAACACCATAGCTATTCAGGCGTAGAGGTCCTCAAAGCTGTCAATGACTGCTGCATATACTGCATATTCTCCAAGATGATATAAACGTGTTAAGCAGATATACATTGAACGTATAGGACAGGATCCAGACTTCTGAAAAATGTATTACAATCACTTGGATCAGAAACACCTGCCCTTGGTGAATGTGCATGTATGTGTGACCCAACGGATTCACAAGGTCCAGACATATGTACCTTTTGTAGTTCTGATGAGTTTCCAACAGAGGGTGGGTGGAAGGAAGCATACCCTACACACCACCTAATCCAAACTTCCCAGCAGTACACATTTTAAGTGAGGACTAATCAAAAATGTTAAGGCAAAGTACCTGGGATGGAGCTCTCTGTTGCACTCCCACTCCAGTATTGGATCTCCAGTGGCACTGCACTAGAAACTAGGGGCCGTATTCAGACCTCTGCCCGCATTGCATATGCGGCCGGAGTTTACCGATATGAACTACTGCGCATGCGCAGTCATTTCGTTACGATATCTACGTTACTTTTTGCAATGTAGATTGCGTATACGTGGTCTTTAAGAGGTCTGAATACGGCCCTAGGAGTGCAGCAGGATTGTGAATAATTGTCACCCACTCTGTATGTACAGTGCATCCGGAAAGTGTTCACAGCACTTTTTTCACATTTTGTTATGTTGCAGCTTTATTCCAAAATGGAATAAATTCATTTCTTGCCTCAAAATTCGACACACAATACCCCATAATGACAATGTGAAAAAGATTTTTGGAGATTTTTGCAAATTTATTAAAAATAAAAAACTAAGAACTCACACGTGCATAAGTATTCACAGCCTTTGCCATGAAGCTCAAAATTGAGCTCAGGTGCATCTTGTTTCCACTGATCATCCTTGAGATGTTCCTACAGCTTAATTGGAGTCCACCTGTGGACTGGACATGATTTGGAAAGGCACACACCCGTCTACATAAGGTACCACACTTGACAGTGCATGTCAGCACAAACCAAGCATGAAATCAAAGGAATTGTCTCAAGGAACATATCTGGGGAATGTTACAGAAAAATATCTGCTGCTTGAAGGTCTCAATGAGCACAGTGGCCTCCATCATCCGTAAATGGAAAAAGTTCGGAACCACCACCGACTCTTCCTGGAGCCTGCCAGCCATCTAAACTGAGCGATCGGGGGAGAAGGGCCCTAGTAAGGGAGGTGATCAAGAACCCAATGGTCACTCTATCAGAGCTACAACATTCCTCCGTGGAGAGAGGACAACATTCCAGAAGGACAACCATCTCTGCAGCAATCCACCAGTCAGGCCTGTATGGTAGATTGGCCAGAGAGAAGTCACTCCTTAGTAAAAAGAACATGGCAGCCTGCCTGGAGTTTGCCAAAATGCACCTGAAGGACTCTCACACCATGAGAAACAGAATTCTCTGTTCTGATGAGACAAAGATTGAACTCTTTGGTGTTATTGCCAGGCTTTATGTTTGGAGGAAACAGGCACCGCACATCTCCAGGCCAATACCATTGGTTGATTTCTTGTTTTTTTGATTTTTAATAAATTTGCTAACATTTCCAAAACACTTTTTCACATTGGGTCTTTTAAACCGCATATACGCAATCTACGTATTGAAACGATACGCAGATTACGCACAATAGCTACTACGCATGTGCAGTAGCTACTGTTTATTGAACTACGTCCGTCTATGGAAGACGGACGTAGTTCTGGATCCGGCCCATTGTCATTATGGGGTATTGTGTGTAGAATTTTGAGGGAAAAAAAAGAATTTATTCTGATTTGGAATAAGGCTGTAACATAACAAAACGTGGAAAAATTGAAGCGCTGTGAATACTTTCCAAATACACTGTAAACAGGTGGCCTAACTGACAACAGGTGGCCTAACTGGACATCCATATGGCTCTCAGTCTGGTGACCACAACCACACATGACATCAACATTATTCTGACCATATTTACCAACACACCTGGTGAAGATTTTAATAAATCATTTAAAAAAGAAAAATCTGTCCCCTAGTGACTTTACCTGTATTTATTGACGTCATTCATAGAATGCTCCCATCCTAGATCACACATTCTGCATGCCACATAAATGGGCTATAAATAGATTGAAGCCTTATGCTGTGCAGGGCAGCTGCCACTAACAGCGTGATGCTTTTTTCTAGTGACATCTATTTTGGAGTATTTTCTCTTTTAAAGCTGACTAAAAAGTCTGCTATTTGCTGACACGCTTGTGTTTTACAGGAAAGGCGCTTCTTTTGTAGACAAACAAAACATCAGTGTAGTAGTATTGTGTCATTGTGTGGAATGATTTTTCCTCACGTAAAATTGGCACGCCCACACGTAAGTATTTACGTAACAAATACGTGAATGGCCCATACGTTCACAATTACGCTACGCTAATGAGCGTATTTTCTATGGTGCGCATGCGCAGTACTTAGAAATAGGCGATTTTACGTCTCCGCCATCATTGTCATTATGGGGTATTGTGTGTAGAATTTTGAGGGGAAAAATGAATTTATTCAATTTTGGAATAAGGCTGAAACATAGCAAAATGTGGAAAATAAAGCGCTGTGAATATTTTCCGGAGGCATTGTATATTACTTGTCACCATTTTTCTCTCTCTGTCTCGAATGTGTGTTGAAGACACCAGGAGGAAATGCTGTTGGGCTCATGGGTATTAATACAGTGTTTATTATGCCTATTTATTTTTTCCATGTCCAAGTAACAATGATTATTATATGCTAACCTGCACAGAGATCCAAACATTTATGTTCAAGAGCCCTGGTGGATGTTCTGTTTCTTGTTTCCTGTATTGTTTGGAAAATAAGCTTATTTTATAATATTTTACAAATTAACATTTCAAAGGCTACTAACATGAAAAAGTTCAACTACTGCAAAACAATACATCACTAATTACTCCATATATATTTATTATCATCTAAAGATGCATCCAAACATGCACCTGGAGGGTCTGTGATAGGTAGATGTCAGGGTACACTTATTTTCAGCCACCTAATTAGCATACAAATAGTGATTTATATTTGTTCCTTTTTTATTATCTAATATATAAGGTAATAAAAAACCTCACCACACAAAACCTTATAATATATGTGCAAGCAATGCTAAGCCTATTATCTTCAGAAGTGAATCTGCAATTGCTGATAGTATTGGAACTTGTCATCTGCAATATCAATGTGTATATGCACCTGACCTCAGGCACCTGCAGGTAGAAGGTTAGTGGCATCTGTGCCTCTGTGTAAGTCTTCCTACATGACTGCACTGTGCTTACTCTTCTCTCTTCTGAAAGAATAATGTGGTGCAAGTGTCAGCTTATGTATGTGAGTGTACAGCTTCTTTTTACTGTTCTCAGTAAAAAAAAACCATGAATTCTAAAGCTGTACTTTATTTATGTATGTATGTATGTATGTATGTATGTATGTATGTATGTATTTGGATAATGTTTTCCACTGTTTATTTACTAATGTGCTTTTATGCCAACACATACAACTAGCCACTTACCTATTGTACTCTCCATTGGTTTCCTGCTTGCTTCCATCTTGCTTCCTTTATGTTCAAGTTCTCTGTATTTAGCCAATGGTACATTACATTATATTTAGAAAGAAGTGCTGGTACTCACCTGTGTGGCAAGTAGAGTGTGGGTAACAAAGTCAAGTAGCTACTAGTGCCAAATGTGGACAATAGGGGTATTGGAGAAGCCTCCCTGACTCTCGTACCTCCCCTGAGGATCTACTTTTCAAACAGTTAAAAGAAAATGGCTATTTACTATGATCAGGTATAACGTTTGTTATGAGTAGATGAATGATACGGTTTTATTATCATTTCAGGTTGAATCACAAGGCATTTGGATTCTTCTAGGACATGTAGTACTCATGGAGAGCAGCTCCAGCCCCTCCCCCTCTGCTACTACTCCCTGTCAGCATCATATACAGAGCTGCAGAAAGCTACAAATACTGCTGCAGCAAGTGGCCACAGCACTGTGAATAAAGCTGGCTGATAGCTTAAAATTCTTTATAAACAGTGCTCAGAGCCGAGCACTGTTTATAAACCACTAAATTGTTTATAGCCATGAATTGTTTATAACTAATCAGCTGCACATTAACAATGGGGCTGATTGGACTACAGCCCCAGGCACACATTTGAAAACAGGTTTATTTAATCTAGGCTTCAGCAGCAGCTAATGGGATGATAGGCTGTCCAGAGATCACATTAATGAAATGCTGACATGAAATTCTTCTCTTATCTTTCTAAGATGAAAGGGAAACAGTTTGAGGATAAGCCCCACCCACTAACTCATAAATCAGCATTTTCCAGTCCTTTCTATGCTGATTGGTCATAATCTAAGTAATTCCCATTATTGTCCAGCCACCCTGTATTCTGATTGGTCAGCATCAGAGTCATTGGGCCTGATCCAGCGCTACGAAAATTCGCAACGACGGGCGAATGCGAACGTACGCTCGTCGTATCAACCTACACGCCCCTAGCACTCCCATAGTAAAGTCCCTGCTTACGGCGGCTATACCCTACACTGCGTACGACCGTCGGCCGTACGAAAATTCGCAGAGAATACGCTGAGAAAATACGCTTAGCACGCCCATACTGTACAATTTAAATGGCTATCCCCGCCTCCCTGTAGTAAAACGGGCGCCCAGCCGACCATCGTAAAAAAAATACGCTCGGCGAGCGAAAAATACGCTAACGATACGCCCGCTATTCGCTCATGACGCGCGGGCGACCGGAACCTGTCATACTGGGCATGCGCATTGCGAATTTTTTGACGAAAATTCGCTTACGATGAGCGTACGCTCGCTTGCGAGCGTTGCTCTGGATCAGGCCCATTCTCTGCATTGTGATTGGCTTAGTTGCTTTTTATGGGAAATATAGTTTGTAGCTTGCGGAACCATGTAACTGTCATCCTGTTTAAACTACAATTCTCAGAAGGCAGTCTGTCTGGCTCTCCAAAACATGGCTTTTCGGCGAAAAAAAACCTGGATGGGTCCCTTAAAAAACTGCAGAGTAGACCTGGGATATTCCTGGCCCCGGTTACCCTGACAGTATTAAGGGCTGCACGTGCCTCCTGGAGATAGAGTTGTTTCCTGTTGCCATAGCAACCTCTGAAGAAGTTGCTTGTATGCCATGAAACGCATCAGGTGTTAATTTGTTTGTTATCGGGACTTTAATTCTCCTATCTTTTTTAAAAAAAATCTCTTTATTTATTGAAACAATTTTCTTTTTTTTTCCAATGACAATACACCTTTACATCCAATTGAAGAGCCAAACAGCAACATGTAACCATACATGAGATACAGAGGTACAGTATATGATAAGAACAAAGCCTTCAAATACAAACGGTGTCCAAGCAGGGTAATGCTAACAATATACAAACGGGGTATATATATGCCAAAACCAGCGAGGAGTGAGATAGTAAAAGGAGGCAGGAATACAAATTAAGACAGTAAATGATATGAGCACTAGTAAATAACTCATGCACACATAAATGTGGCGCATGAGAGCCACCCTCGGGGAGGGTGGAGAGGGGGGGGGGGGAAAAAGAAGAAATAAGAAGATGAAGATATAAAAGAGAGAAAATCATATTCGATAGGGCCTAAAGCCAACCATCCCTACAGGTGCCCCGGTGGCGGGGTATTAAAATAGGAGTACCAAGGGGTCCAGATAGTTTGAAATTTGGTAACCCTGTCATTTAGAAGTGCCGTAATATATTCCATAGATGACATGTGCCAATTTTTATTTAATAGAGCTGCCCGAGAGGGAGGCTGTGTACTCTTCCATTGTTTCGCAACCAGATACTTTGCAGCATTAGCACAGTACATTAACAATTTGTCCGCGGGTTTGGACAGCGTAGGCACTGGTTTAGACAATAGGAACACCGCTGCATCATAGGGTAAGGTGGTGTCTAGAATGAGATTGAGAAGAGCTATGGTGTCCTTCCAAAAAAGAGCTATAGTAGAGCAGCTCCACCAAATATGAAAAAAAGACCCCACCTGCCCACAGTTCCGCCAGCACAGATTTGACACAGAAGGATAAAAAAGGTGTAGTCTGAGAGGAACCAAATACCATCTGGTGTAAACCTTGTAAGCCGTTTCGCGTATACCAACGTTAATAGATGCCTTAGCTATACGAAGTTTAATATCCGACCATCCCTCATCGTCCATCTGTACCCCTAAATCCTCTTCCCAAGCAATTTCAAATGATTCGCGGTCCCCAGACGAGGGCTGGAGAACCGAGTGATATAACATAAAAATCATGCCGCGTTGCCCCTCCGAATATATGCAGAAGCGTTCGAATGGAGTCGGGCGTCGCAATGTCTTAGCTCGAGTTTGAGTTTGGATGAACTTGCGGGCTTGAAGATAAGGGAAGAATGCCGTCGGTGAGAGGTCATACTTAGCCTTAAAGTCCTTGAATGTTTGGGGCGCAAACTGTCCCATAATATGGAGAAAACGGTCGATCCCCTTAGTGTTCCATAGTGTAACAGTCTGTTGAGCGGCACTCCTAGAGAGACTCGGGTGCCTCCAGAGTGGGGTCAGGGGCGATGGGTAAGAAGTCAAGTCAAACTTACAATAAATAGAATCCCAGATTGTTAACGTGAAGTGTATTGTGGGAATCCCAGTAACCTCCCTCGGCCTAATAGTTTTTGGCAGCCATGGAAGGAACGCTACACCCCCATCGGCAAGAAGTCCGTCTTCTATGTCAACCCATACTTTTGTCCCCGGTTTGCAATGCCAGGTGACCATATGGCTCAGCTGCGCCGCTATGTAATAATTTTGCAGGAGAGGCAAGCCCAGACCCCCATCAATCGGGGGTTTAGACAGGGTTGACCTACGGAGTCTGGGTTTTGTATCATTCCAAATGAACCTCATACAGGCAGATTGCAAGAATTTAAGTGCCAGGGTTGGGACCTGTATTGGGAGAGTTTGAAATAAATACATCAAGCGGGGTAGAAGGTTCATTTTAACTGCATTGATCCGACCTATCCAAGAGATATAAAGTGGTTTCCATTTTTCTAAGTCTTGAGCTATGGCCCTGAGAAGGGGGGTATAATTTGCCGCATATAATGTCTCATAGGTGTGCGTTATTTGGACCCCCAGGTATTTCAGGGAATTGGAACGCCACTGGAGAGCAAAATTCGCCTTCAACCCCTGAAGGGCCGAATTCGAGATATGCAGGGGTAATATTTCCGACTTGGCGCAGTTGATTTTGTGCAATCAAAGAATCGCAGAAGTGATTCATTCAATCGCCAGTTAGACCGGCCTGCGGGACAGTTCCCCATATCCAACGTGATGGTAATCATAGAGTGATCAGTCCA
>WWET01001357.1:132381-142751 GCA_011038615.1 Limnodynastes dumerilii | reverse complement strand
AATCTGCTAATTTACGTCGCCGCCACACGTAAATTCGCGGAAATGCGTAGTTCTGGATCTGCCCCAATGTCCCTAGGGGGTTCCCCGTCCTTGGGCTTGGGTCTTGGGGCTCGATGCGCTCTCTCTAGTGCAAAGTCACCGTCAGCGGATGATGGAAGAAGAGAGCGGAAAAGGCGAAGCAAATAGGGCTCGATATCTTTGGGTTCCACCGTTTCAGGGACATTTCGGATCCTCAAGTTGTTCCGCCATTCTCGATTTTCGAGGTCCTCGTTCTTTTCTTTCAGGAATTCGACCTCCCTGCTGAGATAATCAAGGTCGGCATTGACGGATGCTTGAAATTGCTGTTGATCAGTAGCAGCTTTTTCCAACGTTTGAGTCCGACAGGTCAGGTCCGATATATCCTTCCTGCAGAACCGCTTTTTGAAGTTCCGAAGCAAAAGAAGTTTTAAGATCCAGAATAAGCGCTTGGAGGGAGCGTATGTCTGCTTTAGTGGAGGGGGCCCCATCAGGATCAATCTCTTGGTCTGAGGATTCCGCTTGAGGAGAGGAAGGAGAGGCCTTGGATTTGTATTTACCCTGTTTAGGGAAATGTTGAGAAATGTCCGCGTTTCCTGCCTTCCTGCTCCTGGCGGGGGGTTTTTGATTGCTCATTCTGCTGCGAGATCAGAGGAGGTATATGTGGAAGCACACACTGTAGTATAGTTAAATAGTTGGTTCCCAGGGGGATACAATGGTATGGTTACCGCATCAGATCCACAAGATTGTGCGATGGAAGAAACTGTGGCCCTCAGGCATAGGTGGTGACGATATAGTATCTAGCAGACGTACAAGAGAGAATGCGTTGTGCTGGCACCCCGTTAAACCTTCCCCTGTCACTGGGCAAGTGAGATACGGTAAGTAGCAATAATAATAGATGCAGTAAGCAACTAGGGGAATTAGAGCTGAGTGTGAGTAATAATGGGCAGCTGGAAAGAGGGTAACGTCCTAAGGGGTATCACAGTACCTAAGACCTGGCTGGGTCAGACTGCAGAATTGTAATGGCCTGAGAGATAGGAGTAGGTGAATAGGCTGCTAGAGGTCCTATTCATACAGCCCAGGCTGAGGGGTGAGATAAGTCTCTGAGGGTACCTTGGTGAGTTTACCCCGCTGTGTGGGTACCGCCACGTGAGCCCTCCGTGCTCTGCTGAAAATGGCGCCGCCTTGTTGCCGCTGGGCCTGCACTATAGTGCCACTGCGGATGCCACTGGGGATTGCCTCCTTTGATACCTCAAGGCTCAAGCAGACTCCGGGACCCTGACCGCAAGGTCCGTGCAGCGGGTGATAGCGGTGACGTCAGGGTATAGAAAGGTCCGGCGGGGTGCTGCGGGACGCTGCCGGGAATAGGCCGCAGGAGTTCCGGGAGCGGGTACAGTGCCTCCGTTGTCCTGAAAGATCACCCGCAGCCCTCTCCTATGCTCCTCTGGTGCTGGAGATACGGGGTATCGAGGAGAGCCGCAGGGAGAGTCACCTAAACGCCAAGGGTGAGAATTCAGCGTGAGGAGCTCTCACCAAGCACGTCCGTCTGCCATCTTGGCCAGGCCGCAGTCTTATTCTCCTATCTTTAAGGAAGGATGCAATACATTGAGCCTTCTCTTAGGGATCTGTTCCTTATTTGCCTAAAACAGCAACCAGCCTTTACTCTGATGTATTTGAAGTCATCATTATTGGGCTATAGGACTTTTCTCCTCGCAATACCATTGCCCCAGATTGTTGAGGTAACGGAGAAAGCATACGGAAACCACATGTGGATCCTCAACATTCAAAGCGGCACAAGCACTTTATCCCACTGTTATCATCCTCCCTACTTACTGCCTCAGATCACTGAGGTCACGGAGACTACACGTGGACTTTTCATATTCACAGCGGTACCAGCACTTTCCACTCTACAGTGATTCCTGTAGCCTGTACCTTATATCAGCCCCAGTGTGCCAGAGTAACGGGCTTTCGTTCAGATCTACACAGCTGACAGGTGCGGATGCACGCCTGCCAGCGGGTAAAGCTCCATACACACTACAGTTTTTTTAAACGATAGACGGCATTACAGAACATTTTTATTGCCAATCAGGCTGCATACACACTACAAACGAATGGCTTGATCGTGTATATTAAACTTTTTAAAAGATGCGATCAAACAATTTTGTGTACTTTAAAACGATCAGGCATGATCGTTGCAGTGTACACACTTGTACGATATCGTTCAAAACACTCCTTTCACAGGTGTTTTGAATGATTATCGTTTAAAAAAACTGTAGTGTGTATGGGGATTAAGCTACAAATTTTGTTCTATTGTGCTGGTATATGCATTATTTATTCCACGTTTGTCTCTAGCCCTTCAGACCATCGTATCTGTACCAATGGATATATATGCAAGGATATAGTTGAATATATTGAACTTTTCTTTTCTTTGTATTGGACTTTTAGTTCATCGTCCCCATCAACAAGCTGGCTTCTATAGGTTTTCTAATCTGGCTCTCTATTTTTACATGCTGTTTATGTGTTATGCTGTTACAGTAATTTATACTTCTTTGTTCCTGATTCCATTCAATTTTATGAGTATTTAGTTTTAATAAAATTCTCCTTCTGATATGAACGTTGGCATTTTTCATCATTAGTGCAGCATTGTGTTTTATGTGTATGTTTTGCAGATTGGCCCCCTTTGAGTGCAGCTGCTTTTAATGTTATGATTAACAATTGATTTATTGTATTTTTGTATATACATTTTTTTATATCTCTATTGGTGATATTGGGCCTGGTAAAGACCTATGATGGTACACTGAGCAGTCTAGCGCTCAGTGTACCATAGCTTCACTCCACCGACACTCCCCCTTGCCCCAGCGTATTAACACTCGCTTACGCCGGCTGAAGGCTACCCTAACTTCAGCCGGTGTAAGCATCTGTAAATACGCTGGGAAGGGGGGTGTGGCTTGGCTCGCGATGGAGTAGGCTGCAGGACGACTGAGCTCCGTGCTACCTAATCCTTTTAACCCATCCTGTCGGCACTTTGAGAGGTTCCTCTGTCCCTTATCTCACTTACCAGTCTTGGAGGAGTCAGTGAGGTGATTCTGGCATTGGAGCTCACGGCGCGCTGTCGGCTAGAGGAACGGCAAGGTCTGGGCTCTGGTGGTGCGGCTGTGCTGCGGACTCTGGCGGCGACTGGATGATCGTGGCTGCAGCGGGTTTGTGGAGTGCTGGGCTTTCTGGACGCAGTGCAAGCCTGCCTGAGATTGCAGGATTCGGCAGTCATCTCCTCTCCTGCCTTCTGTCTGGGAGCCTTTCGGCCTGCTTCGCACCATTTGTCACATGGAGGGCGCCATCTTGAATCTCTGTCTTTAAACTCCTGGCTGCAGATGTCTAGGATGAGCAGTGCCTTGCATGTGGCTAAACTCAAGTGCAGTCTTTGAGATTCCCAATTGCTACTTACCTTACAGACTCCCTGCCTGCAGTGCCATTTGATATATAATATATCCTGGAGGTGGGGAAGAAGAACTTCTAAGTCACCCATATAAAGGAGGGCTACTTACCTTACAGATTCCCTGCCTACAGTGACCTTTAGTATATAATATATCCTGTAGCTGGTGAAGAGGAACTTCTCAGTCTCCCATATAAAGGAGAGCTACTTACCTTACAGATTCCCTGGTTGCAGTGACATTTAGTATATAATATATCCTGTAGCTGGTGAGGAAGAAATTTTAAGTCTCCCATATAAAGGAGGTGCTACTTGTTATTATCTATTGTCTCCAAGAGCTAGGATACCTGTACCGCAGCACAGTTAAGAGGCAGAGGTGTTTGGCATACTAAGGACTCTAGTTAAGACAAAAGGTGGACTACCTGTTACACAGAACTTATTTGTAGAGGTTGGTACTCTCTGGTACAGTGTCTCCACAGTGAGACTGTTACCTGACAATTGTTCTCGCTGACTTGCTGGTGCTTAGCGGCTGGGACCTTTTGACAAGTACTGCTCAGTCAACAAGTGCTCTAAATGCATCTCTTTTGCCCACATATTACTCCTTCTATTATTATTCATGGGAAAGAACTGACAGACGACGGCGGCTAGGAAGCTGTGACAATATGTGCACCAGAGCAGTAAGACCCCTCCTCACTCTCAGCAGGATCCTGACCCGGTGCCTCCTGAAACCGCTTCTACACCTGGTGGCTCGGACATTACTATGGCACAGTTGATAGCAACCATTAATGCACCTGAACAACGTATTTCAGAGGAGATAGGGGTGGTAAAATCTGATACTTCAGTGTTACGGCAGGATATTAAAAAAATCCGTGAGAGGGTTGGCGAAGTGGAGACCAGAGTTTCTACCCTTGAGGATTTGGTTTCCCCGCTGTCGGAGCACATAACGAATCTGCAGGTACAGATGTCATCCTTCAAAGCCAAACTGAATGATATGGAGGGGCGGCTGCGGAGGAATAATATACGGTTCGTCGGCTTTCGTCGGAGGGACCTCATCCTGAGTATTCCTGTACATTTCCCAAATGTGCCTTTATCCTATGTATCGCACGGAACTCTATTTAGGTATTGTAAGTTAAGGTTTTGGTACCTGGGCTTAGCTCAGGTTTATAGTTCAAGTAGCCGACTTGGATGTGAGTTTTCATATCTAAGTTACTTTGCAGTTAGGGAGTAAAATATACATTATGTTCGGGAATGTATATGGGGTGAGATTGTGTTGGGAGGGATTAGGGGGTAATGGGTTGTATGATCTGCTGTTTTGTTTTTTTCTTGAAAAGTCAGCAATGCGCTATTATTTACGAACCTTTAATGCTAGGGATCAACCTGTTGTGTCTTCATTTGATATGTGGAATGTGGCAATATGGTGGAATTGTACCTCTAAAATCCTTTCTGTAGTGTTCAATGGTTGCTACATATATTGCGCAAGGTAATAGAACTACCTCACCTATCTCCTTGATTAGCTGGAATTTCCAGGGTATGGATGATCGGGTTAAACGTTCCCTGTTGCTAAACTAAATTAAATACTATAACCCGGATATAGTGTGCCTTTTAGAAACTCACCTCACGGGTAGTAAATTGATGTCCCTTAGGCGACAATGGGTGGGTCGAATGTTTCATGCCCCTTTTACTACTCATTCCAGAGGGGTATCAATTCTTATTCATAAGAGGGTGGGATTTCAGCTGGAGCGTGTAAAAATTGATCCACAGGGTTGGTATATCTTTATTTATGCCTTTATCTATTCCTTACCACTAACTATAGCGGCCATATATATACCACCTCCTTTTTTACCGGGAATACTCAGCCATTTAGTAGATTTTATGTCACTGGTTCCTGCATCTCCGTTGATATGTATAGGCGATTTTAACATGATAATGGATCCTGTATTGGATAGTTGGAGGGAGAGTGGTGTGGCGTCCGAATAGTCTTCTGCTAGGTTCATGTCCATGATGACGGAACTAGGGTTGGTTGATGTGTGGAGGCAAAGATATCCTTTGGTGTCTAAATATTCTTGTTTTTCCTCCTCGCACCGCACCTTCTCGAGGATAGATCTGGCATTGGTGTCTCAAACTCATTTAATGTCGGTAGTGGATGTTGACTATTTGTCGCGTGGAATTTCAGATCATGCTCCTATTAAAGTCTTGTGGGATATTGCTCTTCCTAGAGGAGCTTCATTTTGGAAGCTCAATCCCTTCTGGTTAACCTTGGTGGGGCAGGATACAGCATTCATAGAGGAATGGGAGGGGTATTTTAGTAACAATACAGCCCTCCATTTATAGTGTGGGATGCCTTTAAGGCGTACATAAGGGGTTCACTTATAGCCCCCGTTGCTAAATTTCAAAAGGACTCTAAACAGCAGGAAACTGATTTGCAACAAAAGTGTATGTCCTTGGAATCTGTAAATTTGAACACACACTTGGATGTGTGGTTAAATAGTCAGCAGGCCTACTCCGACTACCTCTTGGCAAAATCTAAAAGAAAACTTTTATTCGCTAGTCACTCTTGGTATGGCCAGTCTGATAGGTGTGCTAGACAAAGAAAAAACTGAAGAGAGTTGGATAAAAGCGCTGGTGAGGTGTGTTATAATGTCACAAATGATGAATAGCAACAATGATAATTAATTAAAACAAATAATTAAAACAAATAGCGGCATATAGGGTGAATAGATTGTTCCACAAGTCCTGAGCAGCGTGGGAAGTGGAGGGGGCAACTTGTTTTCAATATGTTTCAGTCTCCAACCATAAGTGAAATAAAATGAAATAAAACGAAATGAGAAAAACAATTAGAAGTGTTGATGAAAACTCCCAAAGATACACTGCCCAGTAAAAACAATATTTACTAATACAAATCTAAAATACACATATAGCAACAAATCAATAAAGGAGAATTGAAAATGAATAAATAAAAGTCATCCAGGAACACTCCTACCCCGGTGAGTGGGTAGTAAAAAAGGAAAGGAGCCAACAGTCTCTTGGACCTGCAGGAAGGGACGTCTCCACCGCCTGTATTCTAAAGAGCCCTGTGACCAGTCTACGTAAACCAGAGCTTGGAGGAAGCCTGAAGATGCTTTGAAGTCCAGATCAGCTTGAAATGTTTCGGAGTAACTCCTTTCTCAAAAGCGATCCGGAAGTGCTGTAGGTGATAGTTTAAAAGGCTTCCCGCTGCTGACATCATCGTCCCCGCGATGTCAGCAGCGGGAAGCCTTTTAAACTCTCTTCAGTTTTTTCTTTGTCTAACATATAGGGAGGTAGGCACCTCCTGGAGTTGGATGACTGCAGCAGGCTGTCAGCGCTTTAAAGTGGTACAACCCCTTTTTTATTGATAGGTGTGCTAGTTTTCTGGCGTATCTGGCCAGGGATGAGCGTGCTGCTACAGTAATTACTGCTGTGGTGGATTCAGATGGCAAGAGGCAATGCACTGTCCCAGATATAGCAAGAGTGTTTCTAGATCATTTTAAAGCTGTTTATGCCTCAAAGGTTCATTATCGCTTTGATGAGCTTGTGTATTTTCTGGCTGGTATCCCTTTACCCAAACTATCTCATAATATTCAGTCTTTTCTTAATTCCCCTATCACTAAGGATGAAATAGAGATTGCAATCAGCTCTTTTCCCAATAAAAAGGCATCAGGCCTGGATGGTATTCCCATTGAATTATATAAAATACATAGAGATTTTTTTCTGCCCAGACTTTATGATTTATTCAACCAATTGCAAGATGGAAGTACCCTTCCTGCATCCATGTGTGAAGCTCTTATCATAGTGTTGTTGAAACCCGGGAAGGACCCTGCGTTGGTGGACTCTTATAGGCCCATTTCGCTTCTCACCACTGATATTAAGATATTTGCTAAACTCCTGGCCATTCGGCTCACTCAGGAGGTCAAGAATTAATACATTCTGACCAGACAGGGTTCATGCCTAGAAAATCCACTTGCATTAATCTGAGACGATTGTATACTGTACAGCAGATGCGGCATCCAAAAGGGACGGAGGGAGCGGTGGTCTCTCTGGATGCCGCAAAAGCATTTGACTCTTTGGAATGGGGTTATTTGTGGCAGGTGGTGGAAAATATGGAGCTGGGTCCCCAGTTCATTAGCTGGCTTAAGATCTTGTATTCTGCACCGCTTGCCAGAGTGTCTGTTAATGGGTTCATTTCTGAGAGTTTTTCACTGGGCAGGGGAACGCGTCAAGGCTGTCCATTATCCCCTACTATATATTCGCATTGGCAATGGAGACACTTGCTTGCTCTATAAGGGCTACGTCATTGATTAAAGGAATTATAGCAGGGGGCTCAGAGGAGAAAATAGCTCTGTATGCCGATGACCTATTATTATTCCTTGCAGATACGCAGGGCTCATTGGCTGCTTTGCTCCAAGTGGTTAATAGATTTGGTGCCTATTCAAGACTCTTAATTAATTGGGGTAAATCGTATATAATGCCTCTCAAAGGTCCAGTTCCGGGGGACTGTTCGTCTACTTGCCCATTACAATGGACTTCCCAATTCAAATATTTAGGTATCCTAATAATAATATTCCAATAATATGTTTGATTTTTGTCCTCTTAATTTAATACCTCTTATTGACAGCCTGGAGGTCAGAGTAAATGTATGGAGTAAGTTGCCTCTTACAGTTATGGGTAGAGTCAATTTGCTCAAAATGACAGTTCAGCCTAAACTGCTTTATGTATTTCTTCAATTGCCCCTTTTGATAAAACGGAACATCTTACATAAACTTCATTGCCTTTTCATCTCCTTTGTGTGGGGAGGTAAGCGAGCTAGGATAAATAGGGAAAATTTATGTAGGCCTAGGGAGAAAGGAGGTATGGCGCTCCCGAATCTTTATTTGTATTATTGCGCGGCTCAGCTACTGCATTTGAGGGACTGGGTTGTGGAAGCCTCCCACGGGGAGTTAACTAGGACCCTGGTGAGTCAGGCGGGTTATAACCACTCACCAGTGCAAGCCTTGTTGTCTGGTTCCTATCCCTGTAATTCTGCACCCCTTATTCTTCAGGCGCAGAAGGTATGGCGGTGGGCGCATAAACTATTTGGGGGTAAGGACATTGATCCTGCTACCCCGTTATGGCGAAACTCTCAGTTTTCTCACCTTAAAGATTTTGAGGGTTCAGGGGTTTGGCATAGGTGGGAGGTGGATACCTTTCATCAACTATTCGGCGAGTCAGGTTTTAAAACGTTTGTACAGCTCCGGGCCGAATTCTTACTTCCCGAGTCCATGTGGTTTAATTATTTCAGACTTAAGCATGCGGTTACAGCTCAGTTTGGTAACTTGTGCCCTCCCTTATCAGTATCTCCAACTAGGGCGATGTTATTAGATGTTGGAGAGGAGCATGTCATTTCTAGTAACTATTCGTCGCTGACTGCGGCGTTGCCGGAGACATCCCTGGATCGTATCAGGCTGCAATGGATGGAAGACATTGGTCCTTTTGATGATGAGGAGTGGGAAGGACTTTTGAGTAGCTCCCAGGGCCTAACTGCTAGTATTAGGCATCAGCAAATTCAAGTTTACATTATACATCGTGCTTATCTTACCCCTGCTAGATTGGCTAGGATTAATAATTCTCACCCAAACATATGTCCTAAATGTGGGGGCTCTGAAGCTCATTTCTTTCACCTGCTCTGGACGTGTCCGCAGATACAAAGGTTTTGGAAAACGATCATTAATGCTATAAGAAGTACAGGGGTGGCCCTTCCGACTAGTGACCCGAAATGGTGCTTGTTTGGTATAGGTCTTGAGGATCATCTCACTCGAATTCGACAAAAGTATGTTAGTTTTCTATGTATGTGGGCCAAGGTGTGTATTGCTAGGTTCTGGTGCTCTCCTGACCCTCCTTTGCTTGGGGACTGGTTGCGAGTTGTGAATACATCCTTGAGTCACAAAATATTTATTTACACAAGTAAGGGCCTCCCACATAAGTTTCATAAGGTTTGGGATGATTGGATAAATTCTGAGTACTATGGTGGCTCATCGCCTGAGGATCCTCTTTCTGATTGATGCCCTATGTACTTATGGTTATATGTGTGTATTCCAAGCTTCTCCATATAAATGAAATAAGCAATGGTTACACCTAATTGTATTTACGATTTGCTGTTCCTGTTTTGTCTCCATTAATTCTTTGTAATCAAACAATTTTGTTTCCTGTTTGTTAAGACGCAATGCAATTTGTATGTTGATGTAAAGTATTTCTTGTATTACTGACTAATCAAAAACTCAATAAAAAATCATTTGAATAAAAAAAAAACAAAAAAAAAAACGCTGGCACGGCGGCGTTGCTACATTAACGCCGCCCTCCCAGCCTCATTACCCTCCCCCTGCCTACCTGCACTTCAGGCGTTTCCACAGCTACACCAGGCAACATCTGACTGGCACAGATCGGCTTTTAAGCCGATCTTACGCTGCTGGCTGGCGTATTAACGCCCAGTGCAGCCGAGAGGGGGGGGGGTACTAATTACCCGGGCCCGGACCTGATGAGGGGCCCGGGTATGTGCAGCACTGGTGGTCATTAAAAAGGTAAAGAAAAAAAAAGTTTTTAAAAATCCTTCCTTTATTTATGTGTTTTATTTATTTATGTTTAGAGTATGGAGATTTTTTTTTATGTGAGGGTGGTCCGTTCTCAGCCCCGGGCACAGTCACCATTGGTGTCAGTGGGAGAGGTCCTGCAGCAATGCTGGGGACGATTTCCTGACAGGCAGAAAGGCAGCCAATCAGAGCTCAGCACAGGCAGCCAATCAGAGCTCAGACCAGGCAGAGAGTAAATCACTTTCACTTTCTGGCTGCCCAGCGTCTTACTGGTTATCTCTGGAGGATGAAGGTAAGCTCTATCTGTCTGTCTATCTATCTGTCTGTCTCATATCTATCTGTCT
>WWET01001357.1:64336-84335 GCA_011038615.1 Limnodynastes dumerilii | reverse complement strand
TTTTTTTTTTTTTTTTAAACCCTATTTAACGAAAACACACAAAAATAAAATATAACACTATAAATATAAAATAAAACTTCCTCTTAACCAGCAATTATAGTCTGGGCCATAACTAGGCGATAGAGGCAGTCGCACTGGGCACTAAAATTTCTAGCTACGGCTCTGGTTAAAGCTATAAAAAGAAATAAAAAAATGTCAATGTTAAATAAAAGAAATCAAAGTAATGCTATAATTAGATATTTCTTGCAAAAATAATTTTTAAAAAAGTATTATATTAATTAGTACAACATGTCTCAGAACTTCTTTTATTGGACTGATTAACACCTCTCCTGTCAGCTGTGTGGACGATCTCTAGAGCTGTTAGCTGTGTGAAGGGGGTTTCATTGAAGAATGACTAGTTCACAGCTTTCACTTTAATCTATTTCTGTATTTAGGAAAAAAGTTGAAAGATGCAGAAGAATCAAAAACATGGGTACTGCAGCCTACTACAGCTCTGCAATAGGAATGAATAAACACCCATATATTTCTTAAATTACATTGGAATTCTCATTTACATTAGCTTGCATGACACAGTATCATATACAAGTGGATCAGGCCCTCGATATACAATTTTCTGAGTACACTAATATACTTCACATACACAGTGTTAATAGAGGTGTAGGAGTGATACCCCTAGGTCAACACTGAATTGACTGTAGAAAGATGAATAAAATAATATCTTGGGACAAGCACCCTCCTTAAGCTGGGTACACATTGGAGGGTTATCTGACGGTTATCACAGAGATCACATTATAATGGCCGGATAGCTCCGACAGCTTACCAGTGTGTACTGCCCCACCATACTGCAGCATCATCAGAAACTGCTTTGTATCGTGTGATTTGATTTTTGGAGCAGGCTCATTCCCATTTATATTTCTGTATCGAGCTGCCTTTGTGGGTGTGCATATCATTGCAGCAAATGTTTATGGGAACCATTTCGAAAAGATCCCCAGGAATATAGAGAGCAGTGTGATTATTTTCAAATCTACATTATAAATGTCCTGCGTTCACAGTTAATGGACGTCTTACATGTCTTGGCAGTCAGATAGTACAACCATATTATCAGTATTGTCATTTTACATATGATTTATGCATAAGTCCCCAGCATAAATCTGCTACGGGAGCCCTGTAGAACCAAATCTTTTTCATTGAAAAATGCTGTGAGGTAGAATTATTCATGGAAGTAGATTTCAGTACCGTTCATCTGTGCCGCAGAGAAAGGAGCAAGAGGGAGAAGGTAAAGAAAGGTAAGTGAGTTTATATCTTTAATTAAAAAAGTTGTTAGTATATAAGCGGCACAAAAGGAGGCTGATACATATAAGGGGTACAAAAGGAGGCTGATACATATAAGGGGCACAAGAGGAGGATGAACACATACATATAAGGGCCACAAAAGGAGGCTGACCAAATATAAGGGGGTATAAAAGAAGGCTGAACACATATAAGGGGCAAAAAAGGAGACTGGACACATATAAGGGGCATAAAAGGAGGCTGGACACATATAAGGGGCAGAAAAGGAGTCTGGACACATATATAAAAGGGCATAAAATAAGGCTGAACACATATAAGAGACAGAAAAGGAGGCTGGACACATATAAGGGGGCACAAAAGGAGATTGAACACATATAAGGGGCACAAAAGGAGGTTGGACACATATAAGGGGCACAAAAGGAGGCTGGACACATATAAAGGGCACAAAAAGAGGCTGGACACATATAAGGGGCATAAAAGAGGACTGAACACATATAAGGGGCACAAAAGGAGATTGGACAAATATAAGAGGCACAAAAGGAGAGTGGACACATATAGGGGGCACAAATGGAAACTGGGCACACAATAATTGGCAGAAGTGGATGACTGGGCACATATAAGGGGATGGAAGTAAAAGGCTTGATGCATAATTATTTTTTTTTGAGTGGGGAAGGGGGCAAAGTTTCCCCCCCGCCCTTGGCTCTGCTAGGTCTAGAAACAGCACTGCCAGTAGCACAGAGCACACAGATGCCTACACACGTGCATGGGCAGCCTTGTGTCTGACTTTCTGTGCTCGCTTCTGCTCTGGATTAGCTACAGCGTACTTTCCAATCTTTTTATTTCTCAAATGTAACAGTATAATATTTGTAAAGTATGTAGGACTGTGTTTTAACTAAGAATAGGGCTCTACTGTGCTCACATACACTGTGCGAATACACGCTATAATTACACCTAAGATATGTGTAAGTGCAGCTCTGGATTAGCCCTTAATGTATTCCCTTTTTAGTGCAAGCTAATACCATGTTCAGATTACCAGCCCTGCAAATCCCCGGGGTTTTCAAACCCTGGGGATTTGCAGGGACACACCGGGCTGCCCGTTCACACTGACAGCGGTCACCCGGCTAGAGAGAGCCAGGGTTCACGTACAGATTGCCAGAAAAAGCCGGGATTTTCATGAAACCCGGCTATTTCATGAAAACCCTGGCTTTTAGCTGGTAATCTGAACGGGGTATTAGTGATTCTTAGCAGAGTGCATGTGCAGCAAGGTAAAGAACAAAAAGTGATTGCTGTAGCCATGATCCACCTGTATACAATTCTGCATGCTGAGAACTATCACAAACAGGTGATCACCTCATTGTAATTAGGCTATACTGAAGATCAGCAAGCATTCATTATCTTCAGTCAGATCTCCAGCACCAGTTTACATCTGTTGTAAATGCAGAGAGACAGATGAGGGTGGATGTTGTGAAATGATCATAGTTGACTGAAACCAGCTGCACACAGACACAGCCCCACAAACAAATCACACAGCTGCCAATTGTGAATCAGTACAATACAAAATGTTTTAAGCCCCGTTATACTGTTTCCTTTGCATAGTGTTTTTAGGATTTTTGGAAATAGCAATGCATTGCTGTCATAGGGCAATCAGCATTTTGCTCAGGCTTTTTTAATATTAATTTTAGTTGTTATATTTGAAATTTATACAAAAAAGTTGATAGTTTAACAAAAACTAGGTGTCTTATTTAATTGGATTCAAGGGAAAATGTATTAAAAGCCCTGATACAAGAGGAAAGTTACACCTGGGCAAAACCATACCTTCCAACATTTGAGAATCAGAAAGAGGGATAAAATTTCACGGCATCTTGTACCACCCAGTGGGCGTGTCTAGGGAAGTGGGTGTGTCTTGCACGAGGGTGGGTCTAGTACTTTTTGTTGAATGCTGTTAAAAAGGGTTTGTGATGTCTTTTAAATATTTCTAACTGAACTAATATTCAAATATTATGATACACACTATAATCAGTGTGCCTGGAGCCGGCAGACTGTCAGAGAGCTAACAGCTGCCGGACTCCTGTGGCGCCAGTTGATCAGTTTGGCGCCTGGTGCTCATGCTCCGCCCTCCCTACGCACCTGCCCTCCATACACCCCTGCCCCTAATGCCAGTGCCAGCCTCCAATGTCTGCCCCATCTGCCCCCTAATTCCAGTCTCCATCTGCCCCCATTATTTGCCAGTGCCTGCCTCCAATGATTGCCCCCAGCCTCCATCTGTCCCAATTATCTGCCACTTGTGCCTGCCTCCTTGTCTGCCCCCATATGTCAGCCTCCATTCTGTCCCCATTATTTGCCAGTGCCTGCCTCCAATGATTGCCACCAGCCTCCATCTGCCCCAATTATCTGCTACTTTTGCCTGCCTCCTTGTCTGCCCCCATATGTCAGTCTCCATATGCCCCCATTATTTGCCAGTGCCTGCCTCCAATGATTGCCACCAGCCTCCATCTGCCCCAATTATCTGCTACTTTTGCCTGCCTCCTTGTCTGCCCCCATATGTCAGTCTCCATATGCCCCCATTATTTGCCAGTGCCTGCCTCCAATGATTGCCACCAGCCTCCATCTGCCCCAATTATCTGCCACTTGTGTCTGCCTCTTGGTCTGCACCCATGTCAGTCTCCTTTCTGCCCCCATTATTTGCCAGTGCCTGCCTCCAATGATTGCCACCAGCCTCCATCTGCCCCAATTATCTGCTACTTTTGCCTGCCTCCTTGTCTGCCCCCATATGTCAGTCTCCATATGCCCCCATTATTTGCCAGTGCCTGCCTCCAATGATTGCCGCCAGCCTCCATCTGCCCCAATTATCTGCTACTTTTGCCTGCCTCCTTGTCTGCCCCCATATGTCAGTCTCCACATGCCATGCCAGAGCTTTTTAGCTTACAGCGGCAGGGCTTATTTAAAAAAAAAAAAAATTGATCTCTCGGGACAAGCTGGGAGCTCTCCGAAAGCGGGACAGTTGGGAGCTCTGGCAAAACCATGTTGATTTCAGGGGGGTCAAATTTCATCTGTTGCAAACAGCATTATAGCGGAGATGTGATGTTTCCCAGCCCATGTCTAATACCGCTTTCATGTCACCGCCTCTGAAAAACACGGGTCTTTCAACCAGGGTTTTTCCGGGAAGAATTGGCGAGTCAAAAAATAGCGGCCTTTTAAGTTCACAAAAACCTGGAAAATTCACGGGTCTGATCCTTTCACATCCCTAATGAATTTCCAGGGTCTGCACTGTCAAGCAACTGTCAGTCATGCTGAAAAGGAGCTCTTATTGGCTGGGAAAAATTATGTCATTTAAAGGGGACTGTTTTCACACAATGATGATGTCAGTATATTGTGGCCATTTGCATTACTTTCCACGATAGCTGAAAAATTACTTGTTTGTAGCTCAGAGATCATGGTTTTGTGGATGATTTTGCTGTTTCTTTTTTATTTTTTGCTGTTTTTTTGTAAATGTGTGCATCTTTAACAGTTCCAGGTATCTAATCCCTTATCTCCTCTTCACCCCGAATGTTTAACAGCTACTGCACCTTTTCCTTATGCTAGTGCGCCATTTTGTGCTCTGAAGTCTGGCAACATATGATGACATCATCATATGCTGCCTGTTTTTCCATCCAATCGGGTTGCAACCTTTCACATTGCCACTCTACCCGTGTGCGACCCAGTAAAAACCTTTCTTTTTTCCCGGGACATTAGACCCGGGTAGTTGATAAAGGGCCGTTTCACATCACCATCAAAAACCCAGGTTTTTGCTGAGATATGGGTTTTTGGCCAAAAAGATGGGTATTTGGTGGTGATGTGAAAGGGGTTTAAATAACAGTGTAAAAGTGAAGCTGGTCACTATCTGTGTGCAATAAGCAAAAGCAATGTTTTCTCCTTGCATGCATAGAATTAAATGAATGTTACTCCCCCTGAAATAAACATGGTTGTGCCCAGGACTAACTTTCCTCTCTTATTTTCAAACTCAGGGCCACAGTGTAACAGAATGACAAAAATAATACAACTACCATAAAAAAATGAACAACCACAACTACATGTAATTGTGTAACCTGCTGCAATGCACCTCTCAGGCTATTTGCCTGTGCATCCCTGTACATAATCATACTCATTCCCTGCACTTCCAATGCAGAGAGTTTAGACATTGAGGGGTATATTTACAAAAGTCGATTTTTACAGTGATTTGAAATAGTCCGATCTCACCGCGATTTTACCACAATTTTTTTGCAAAAAAAAAAAGTCGATATGCATCGATTTTTCAAGGGCTATATCGTTGTGCTTTTCTATAGAAAAGCACAGCGATTTTCCCTTGAAAAATCGCTGTGGCTTTCGGTTAAAAAAAAAATCACAAGCGCAGCATGTTTGGAATGCTTAGCATGACTACGCTAAGAGAACTACTAAGGCTCAGCATGTTAAGCCTTCAGTTGCTTGTAGAATCTTGTCCGGTTGCTTGAAGATGATGATTTCCTTCCTTCTGCTCTTCGGCCTCTTCTGGCACTTGCCTTGTCGACAGGCTCCTTCCTCTTCTTCTGCGCCGCTACTAATGACCATTCGGACACTAGAGGACACCCTTTCATAGAAATTATAACGTCATAAACACTAGAGCGCTCACTAGAAACCCCCTAATGTAAATGACGTCATAATTTCTATAAAAGGGTGTCCTCTAATGTCCGAATGGTCATTAGTAGCGGCGCCCATGAAGAGGAAGGAGCCTGTCGACGGGGCAAGTGCAAAAAGAGGCCAAAGAGCAGAAGGAAGGACCGGATCATCATCTTCAAGCAACTGGAGAAGATTATCTGCAAAAAAAGAAAAAACTACAAGCAAGTATTCCCAAGAATGATGACTGCTAAATGGTGAGTGTGAAATAATTTTATTTACTGTATGCAACACACATTAGTGTAAAATACATTTAGTACAAAACAGGATGGCCTCCTGGGGTAATTTTACAGAGATGGGGGCAATATTATGCATTGTAAAGGTTTATTTTAGGCACACATGTATGTTAATGTATTTGTGTATGTTTTTTTTGCACTGTATTTTTTTTGAGAACTGGANGCGCACACGAGCGTACTACCGCTAAGCCCTCCCTCCCTCATTATATTACCTCCCCCCGCCCACCTTCACTAACCTTAACGTAGGGACTCTAGGGGGACCCCCCTCCAGCGTCCCTACGCTGTTCCTACGGACGCCCGGCGCATGCGCAGATCGGCTTTGCAGCCGATCTTATGCTTACGCCCGTCGTCCTAGCGACGGCGGGCGTAGGTCTGGATCAGGCCCTTTGTCTTTAGTGAATACAGTGATGGCCTAATCGCCAGCAAAGTCCTGGGACTTTGGTCTTTTTTTGCAAAATTGACTTTTGTAAATATACCCCTGAGACTCTATATTTGGTGAATAAATTTTAACTTCTGTATGCTTGTATTCCAGACATTAAGACTATGGATCAGGTCCTATTTTTCAGATGCATGACTTACTTTTATGTTTTGTTATTATTTTCAATTAGATCTTCATGTTATAAAAATCAAAGCTATATTGTTATTGGTACTTCCAACAAAACAGACAAAGGTCTATGGGGCTGATCTAACCTGCAATTACACCTATTTTTTAGATCAGTTTTTTTTATGAGGAAGCGCGGCAGAAAAATTGCTCTGTACATGTGCAGGACGGGAGGAAGGCTACCCATCTAGCTGTGTTTCTATCTATGTACTCTGTGCTAATGCAAAAGGCTTTTCCACAATATTTCAATGAGAAAGTGGACGGGTTGGTGCATCTGCTAGGTGAAGTAGCAGGCTGAATTCCCTGCGCTTCCTTTAAACGCTTGCACCAGCTCAGGGGATGGTGTATGTGTAAAACTGAGACTTTTTTTTATTCATTAAACAGTCCTTATAGTTTTAACACATCTTTACACATGGTTCAAATATTTAAAGTTTAAATGTAAGCAACAATTATTTTGAAAACACATTTCCGGTCTAACGGTAATCATGCATTTTTAATATTTTCTTTTAAGCCTGAATAGCAGCATTTTGTCACACATTCTGTTTACTTAAAAGACAATTCAAATCTTTTTAAAGGTTCAATTTAACAGTAAAAAAAAAAATCAAGACAAATCCATTTCGTACGTGAAAACTTGTATAGGCTGCTGTGAGGCGCTACACGGCGCAGCCTCTGTTTATAGGCATTTGTTGGCATGTATGAAATGTGGCCCATTTGGATCAGGTTTCACAGCATTTATTAGGAATACAGATGTGCAGAACAGCAGTGAGCACAGAAAGTGGACACAAAGGGCCAGATTTACTAAGCTGCGGTTTTGGAAAAGTGGAGATGTTGCCCATAACAACGAATCAGATTCTAGCTCACATTCTCTAGTATGTAATAGTTAAATGTGATCTAGAATCTGATTGGTTGCTATGGGAAACATCTCCACTTTTTCATACCCGCCCAAAGTGGTTGATATGTGCTAATGGAACAGGGCGATCCGCTATATTAAAATAAGAGAGTGGGTGTTTTATGGCTGCTGTGAGTTGCAGTAGCAGCTATGCTTCACTGCGCTTCTTCCTTAAAGCCTGCCCCAGCTCAGGGCTGGTATAAGACAGAGGAGATCTTCATTCAGTAAATGCCCCTATTCTTACTTATAACACAGGCCCACACACTTAATAAATATTAAACTGCTTATTCTAAAACATGGTGTAAAACACACTCTCTCTGCATAAGCTGCACTAAACCATTTTTTAAAAACGGAATAACAGCAATTTGCCAGAAATTTTGCGCAGGCATTTTTATAACTATAGATATTACTTTTAAAGGGTATTTTTTTGTCCAGATAAAAATAATGAAAAAAATGTTTACTCTGAAGCATGTAAACTTGTATAAGCTGTTACATTATCTGCCTACACACAACCATTTGCATGTTTCAAGATCATGCTCATTTTCAGAACGACCTATCCAGCATTGCGACTGTTTGCATGGTGCGCATACTTTTTCTAAAACGTCTTCACGCTTTCACGATGAAAAAACTCTGGATGAGGTTTCATGTAAAGTTTCTACATATATTAAATACATTAAAAAAATGAATGAGATAAGTGTTTATCCAGGTGGCCGATACCGTGATGAACCATTTAAACAGAATCAGAGTTGAAATTAATGTTTTCCAGCTGAAGTCTAAATTATGGATACATTTTAATAGACATTTGCTTTAAGCATGGGGGCAAGGGAATAAAATTATTTTCTCCCCTCATATTGTCCAGGAGTTGTACTTCATTTTGCTGATACTATCATCCCTGGACCAGCTCCAAAACATATAACATATATGATCTGTATAAGATAGAGGACTCTTGTAAAAGCTTAACAAGAAACACAAATACAAAGACCACAATTTGAAAACAGTGTCCTATTGAAGGAGCTTAGACAAGGAAGCGTTTCGTGTGAAGCAGCACGGTTCCTTTTTCCGGAAAGCTAAAAGTATTTTCACAATAACAAGTAATGAATTCAAGTCACCAGATAAAGGCTTATACATAGATGGTGAAGTTATGTAAAGAAATTCTTAAACACTGGATTCAGAAATCTGCCTTGTGTGGTCCATGTCTTTCTACCATATTAAACAGTTTCAAATCCGAAAGCACTATAAAGTCTGGAGCAAAAATCTGCAAAAGGAAAACATTTCTTATAACATTAATGTATATCTCAGATCAAGTGGCATCCTCAAACCTACCCAGAGAACATAAACAGAAATCTATATACAAAAAATGCTGGAAAGAGGCCATGAGCTGTTGGAAACTGATGATCACAGAGACCTCAGTTTTATATTTGGGAACATAGATTTGGGAAAGTGTAGCAATAAGTAGAGTGGGGACTGGTAAAGGGGAAGGAGAATGGTGTTTAGCCCAAGAGCACAGACAGTGGTAGTGTGATGAAAGGAGATCTGTTCATATTGGTAATCTTTTTGGGACCTGACCAAGTATTAAGGATTACCCCTTTTCTTAGGCATAACTGCAGCAATATTATGCACTGCGCATGTACAGTATAAAAGCAAGATCAAAAAAGCTTTGACACATCCACCGATTTAAGCATCTGGGTACAAAATGCCAGTGAATATGGGCAGTACCACCCCTCCTAGAGCAATGGGTCCTGTGCTCTGGGAGGAAAGGGAATTGAAACCCCACCAGTTTCAGAGCTGTGACTGCCTGTTACAGTATACCATTAGCATTCTGCAGCTCTATACATGTCACTGCCAGGGAGTAGAAGCAGCAGGGGTTGCTAGAACCGCCTTCCATACTTACTGTACTTAGAGTAGCTGGCAGCCGTGTCTTTGTAAAGTAGTGGTGGTGGCTATCAGCTCAGTGCTGAGTGCTGCTTATAAACAAATATCAGCTGCTGCCGGTTGGCACATGCGCAGTTTAGGCGCCATTCTGCACCATTCAGGTTCTACGACCTGCCCATGTGTTGGATGGGGATGTTCGAGTAGGCTTTGCAAGGGGTCCCTCCACTGCTCTGGACGGACCTGTATATAGATACTCCATGATATTTTAATGAGAATCTGAACATTTCATCATATCTGCGGATTAGCAATCAGGTTTCTGGTTACTTCCTGCAGCAGTTCAGGCCTGCCCGATAGAGGATTATTCTTTAATGTACGCAGTTTAAACACAGCCCCTACAGACCCTGATACACAGCTCACTGGCTCTGCTCAGTCAGATGAAACAATAAAGTAAGTTTTAAACCCCACTGTATTACACTATATAATACTGACTATTTGTAATTGTTAAATATTTTTATATGAGGTTTGCAAATAATAGCACATTGACAAATATGCCAGCATATTACACAGGCATTATTAATATACATTCACCATTAGTGTCATATATAATCTTAATGATTCTAACAAAAAAAATTATTGTCTGGAAATTTAAAATAAAAAGCCAGCACACGTTTGATTTCGGTGATGTTTCATCGGATAGGACATAACACAACCATACCCAGATTTACATATTAAATCTGATATACCGGGGCAGCACAATGGCTCAGTGAGTAGCACTTGGGCCTCACAGTGCTGAGATCATGAATTTGAATCCCAGACTAGGCCTTATCTGTGTGGAGTTTGTATGTTCTCCCTGTGTCTTATATGTTCTCCCTATGTCTGTGTGGGTTTCCTCCGGGTGCTCCGGTTTCCTCCCACATGCCAAAAACCTAATTGACTGCTGACTAAATAACCCTAGTGTGTGTGTGTATATACGTACCGTCTTTCCCCAAAAATAAGACCTAGTCATAAAATAAGCCCTACCTTACTTTTTCATAATTCCTGAAATATAAGACCTACCCCGAAAATAAGCCCTAGTAACGTGCAGTGCGTCCTGACTCCGCTGAACACCGAGACTTCACGGCCTGTGAGCGTACGCGCGCCTGAACCACTGTTACTGCGAGCCTCCCTCTCGGATCCGTCGGTGAGTGAGCCCTCCCTCCACAGCTGTGGTCTACTGCTGACAAATACTATGGGCGGACTGGTGGTGCTTAGTGCACAGGGCTCTGAGCAAGTGAACTACAGTGTGCACAGTAAAGGTGAGCGTCCATTTCCTGCTCAATAGGCGCCATTTTATGTGTCTAGCTGGCGCTGAACCACAGCTTCAGCTGTCTAACTCAACCACCGACCCACCACCAAGCTTCATCTCCCTTATACCAAAAAAAAAACCTACAGTGTGCTTCACTGCAAACCTAAATACAAGAGGGGATAAATACACAAACCTACAGTGTGCTTCACTGCTAACCTAAATACAAGAGGGGATAAATAAACAAACCTACAGTGTGCTTCACTGCTAACCTAAATACAAGAGGGGATAAATAAACAAACTATATATATACTGTATATATATGTTATACAATTATATTATATAGTAATAAAAGAAAAGGAGGCACTCTGTGGACTGTTATATATCGTGAATATGCCTTGATTCAAACAGCACATATTAGAAGAAATTATCTATCACTTGTAGCATTGTACCAATCAGCCTATCTGCCAATACTGTACATATCCGTTTGCATTTGTGCAAACGTGGCTCATACCCAGCACTACTTATCCCGAGCTCTTACTCACAACTCTCTAACTCACCGTGGGTACAGGTCTTCACTGTGATGTGTTGGCATCTGCTGCACAAAATTGACAATGTTAGTTATCAAAAGGGTTAAGCCCCATACACACTACGGTTTTTTAAACGGTATTTGTTCAAAACACCTTAGAAAGGAGTGTTTAGAACGATATGGTATATGTGTGCATGATCGGTTGCTCAGATCAGTTTATAGGATAATGAAAACAGGTGCATGAAGGCAGGGGTAATGTGGTTTAACAGCAACAAAGGAAAGAAAATGCCCTAGCAATTTTTCCCTTCCTCCACCTAAAGCTTACCTGCCCCATCTTCATCCTGTGTGTTTACCCCCTCCCTCTTATTTTGTTAGCACTTATGAGGGTCCTCCTTCCTCCTGCCATCGCCCCTTTACCTTGTCCTCATTAATTCCAACCTTCTGTCTTTACTGTCTATTTTTCCCCGTAGTCATCAGCTCCTGTACTCATATTCTGTTTCTTACCTTACCTATCAGTCATTGTCTATGCAATTAATGTATTTCCTGTTGCCTCAGTACGGCACTGTGGATACCAGGTGGCGCCTTATAAATAAACCTAAATAATAATATTAATAATATTTTAATCTCCTCAAACTACTACCTTTTATATTGTGAAGGTTTAGCCAGATATAGTTTATAATTAACAAATAACTTGTATGACTTATACTCGCTGACATAAATTTGTGGATGAGCTATGCTAACAGGGATCAATGAACGCTATGTGACCCTTATGTTCAGTACAGATTTATTTATTCCTATATTTGTTGTTGTTTATATATTGTTCTAATGTTATGCTGCTTGCAGTGGAGGCTGGTAACAGGAGCCTAGGTTTTAGCTTAAATTGTGTTATTTATAAATAATTTTACAGGAACGTTGATATTTACCATTTCGGAATTTGCTGGATTAGAACATGTAATCACTAAGCTAAAACTGACATTACCCAGGTGTGAACCACCCTTCATCACTTTCTATTGTAGAACTCTGCACAATTTTTTCTACTTTATTGGATTTAATCAGTCAAGAAACCTGTTTAATAAACATTTTTTCTTCAATTGTAGTGCCTTTAATATTGCTGTGAAATACATACTATTATAAATTTTGTCTCTGAAAGGTTAAAATGTCAACATACAACATACTTACACAATGCTGCGTACATAGTAGAAAAACATATACATATGTAGATCAATAAATCAATAAAAAATATGAAATAAATATTATTTTAAAATATCTACTTTGAATATTGGCTATTACATTAAATAGCAAATAATTGAGAAACAAAAATATTATATAAACATTTCTGGGCTATTCCATACGAAAAGAAAATCTCAGTGATGGCATTTTCTAAAAACTATCATTGTATTGTGCTATATAATGAAAATAATTCAAGAGCAAACACAACACTAATGTTAATTAAATGGCTGATAGTTCTCTTATCAAAGTATGTTTTGCACTTATATGCTTAAGTGAGCTACAAGTTTAGGGTAATGGGGATACAGTTGAGGGCTAGGGGGAGTCATTTCCTTCTCTCCCCACGTAGTAAAGTTAGTCTAGTTATGGGTTTGTTTTTGCTACTGAGCGCAAGGGAAAGCTTTCAGTATTTTATAATCTACTTCACTAAAATGTGACAGTCATAGCTGACATCTGTCATGGACACATTGTGATGGTCACTATGGAGACAAGTCTAAGCACAGCTATATTATGACCCAACACACATTCATTCTTTCAAATTCATTCATTAAAAGCACAGTCACCTCTGCATAAACTACATGCTTATTAAAATAATAAACACTTAATACAACTTTAGTGGAGGTTTTAATGCACCACCATACTACATAGCATCACCATATTCAAATTAACCTTGTAGTGTGCAATGCCTTGAGAAGTCCCACAGGGATGTATTTAAGTTCTACTTGGCTGCTGGCTATTGTAATAGGATGGGAATCAGTGCACATTGTGCTAAGATTTTGTCTACGAGCAACCTGAATAGGCCCTAAAAGCGTGTCTCACGGGAGTCCATGAGAGCAACCTCTGGCAAACGGTGCAAATTAAAAGAAGAAAGGCATCACATCTGTCATAATATACATAAAATAAAACACATTTTTAAAATGTAGAAGATAAATCTAAGAACCACTCTTAAATAATGTGGTTACCTGGGAAGAAGTATACAACACAAGTACCATAATCAGTATATGCAGAAATGGCAGACCCTCCAACATGACCCATTTCATGAGGTAGAAAATACTCCAAACATCAGTTACTATGGTAACCACCTATGTTGAAGAGAAAAGTGGTTTTCGAACATCAGATAATTAATTAAAACAAGGTGAATGTGACAGTTAAAAGTGTGCAAGCAGAAAATTGAAATAACTAATGTGTGTCTCAATGAGTAGCATTTGTGTCTCATAGCAATGAGGTCATGTGTTTAATTCCTGGACTAGGCCTTATCTGTGTGGAGTTTGTATGTCTGTGTAGGTTACCTCCTGGTTCTCTGGTTTCTTCCCACATGCCAAACCATACTGGTAAGATAAATGACTGCTGACTAAATAACCTAGTGTGTATGTGTGTATGTGTTAGGGACCAATAAGGGCAGGGACTGATGTGAATGTCTAATGTTCCCTAGAAAGTACTGCTGACAATTAGTGGCGTTATATAAATAAGCTTTAATAATATTAATAATACTACTAATAATACTAATAATAATGGAAGGAGGTATGTTGGAAAGTCTGTAAAGGTAGGTAATTTTGAACATGACATTCTCTTTTTAAATATAACTATGTTAAGGGTTATTTTATTACAAGAAATATGCATTTTATTGCCTCTAACTTTCTTGAACAATAGTAATAGTAATAGTAATAGTTTTCACATAGTGAAAATTCCCCATATCATTACAGTAACACATCATCCACTGCAATTAATCTGTCCTTAATTTATTAAGGACAGATTAGTGGCAAGTGAATTAAATAATTCATAGCGATATACACAAGCTGAATTGTATCAGGAAACTGTAAAGAAGTAGAAATTAGTTAAGTCATAGCAAGATATCAGTCTGTACATTTAAGGCACACATGCAAATTTGGTAACTTCTAGTTTGAGTCTTAATGTGTCCTGCTAGACCGGACTTTCACAAACAAGAACATCACACCAGCCCAGTAAAATCATGAAATTTGGATGTCTCTTTTTGTCTGTGCTTTAAAGCCCCTCACATCCCCATGTGAATGTAGGAAGCTGAATGAGCAAGGCTGTATAATGTCAGATTGTGAGAAAACGTCTTTTCAACTTCCCCAGGATTCCAACCTGATGCCTCATTAAAAAGTCCTCTATTGTGTGTCCAGGAGGCTTGCTTCAGCTTTATCTGCTGTTTATGCATGGAAAACTTTTCAAATGTTTCTGTTGTTTCTAATGTATCTATTTTATTTTATTTTATTTTATTTATTTCTTTATTTTGTGATTTTTTTTGTGCTCTTAGAAATAATAAATTTTACTGCAACTGTTTATTTTGTTTATTAATATTTTTTATATATCACCAGCATATTATATATATCCAATTTAAATTAAGGATTATTTTGTCATTTACTTCAGTGGTTTCCCTGCTTTTAGTTTGCTAGCATTAAACAATAAATAAACAATCTCTAGCTGCCAGTGATATAAAGTCATATGTATATATGTCTTATGTATATCATCTATTTCCAAACCTTACCTGATTCTATTGATAAATTCTCTATTGGATTATTTGTATTATATTACTGGGGCATTATTTCAGATTTATTTTCTCAGATTTAAACTGTTAAACTTTCTGTAAATAGCAATGCAACAGTTTCACAAACAGTTTCAATTAATAATGAGTTGATGGAAAATTGCTTTGTATTTAAGTAAAAAATATGCAATAATTATTACTACACATATTGTCCCTGCATGGAATGTAGGTACATATTAGCAACATTAGCAAGCTGTAAGGAACCAGATTTCTTATGTTTAGTTGTGCTGCTTTGTTCTATGTTATGTTTATTTTATAATGACAATAAAAAATAGTAAACTGTATGCAGTGTGGCCTTTTCACTGAAAGGATATGTACTGTGGGTCAACAAAATTGCTGATTTATGAAAGTTTTGCAGGCTCTATAGAAATGCTAAATTTATATTTAGAAAATATATAGATTTAGAATTTTGCAATTTAAAAACTTTTTAAACATAGTTATCATATTCAACTGTACTAATTTTTTATGAAAACTTTTTAAAACATAAAACAAAAAAACAAAAACGCTAAGAGGCACCCATAATTACTCAAGACTTCATGTTACTTAAACTAGGCAGGGTCCTCACAACTAAGCTATAAAATAAGTAAGTATAAATAGGGAGAGGCTTTTCCTTATCCTTCTGAAAATTACACCCATGTTCAGAGAAAACTACTTCAAAAGAACCCAGACTCCAAAAGACTTCATAAAGCCAGAGTAGCTCACAGGGGAAGCACATTAGTCCTTGTGATTCTCCCCAGTTATGTCATGGTAAAATAATACTAAAATCTATATCTATATATTTTGGGGAGAAAAAATGTAGTATTAATGTTAACTGAAACTTCTAAAAAGATAAAGTGGAGATATTGCTTACAGCAACAAAACAGCTTACTGTTATTATTTTCTAGACTGTACCAAAGGCACCATAGTTTAGAATGGAATTGGTTGCTATAGCAACACATCCATTTCTTTGATTTTAGCTGTTCTACTAATGCAGCAAGTTCTGTAGATGAAATAATGTATTTGCAATATATACTGAACTTCCCATGGGCTCACATGTGAGTTATAAGCATATTTAAATTAAATTAATAATTTATTTGCATTTTCAGTTATATAACAGATTGTTTTCTGTCAACTCACACATTTTCTTGTTCCATTAAATGAATTCAGTTGGGATACCTGCAAAAAATAAGCAGATCTGTTAGGTGTCTATGTTAAAAAGGGTGTGATGAGTGTGCACTGAAGGGCTTAATCCAGGCAGTTACCGCAGTGGCTTCTGAAAATCATCTATGAATGTCTGTTAGTGTACATGCACGTAGCTGGTGGAGAGTGCTAGTCCAGTCTAGTCAATGAAAAAATGCAGGTTTTTCCACGGATGTGCATGGGGATTGGCAGCCATCTTTGTGGTCAGATCTGACTGTTCTTTTATACCAGAACAATTCTGCATTTGGTGCAAATCCATTAAGTTCTATGCATGCTTATAATATTTATGCACACTTTTTTGGGTGGTGTGTGTATGTGTGTGAGAAAAGTATACATTATATGGTCACCACAGGACATTGATGGGCTAAGTGCAATGTTACTTCAGATCCCTCTGTATGAGAAGCCAAAAGCAGCACACCAAATTCTGCATCAACATCTTTCCCTCCACCCCCTCCTCCTCTGCTTCTACCCCCTGTGCCTATTAAAACACTAGACGAAAAGGACTGTTCTAGTAAACACTGATTCTGCTCCTGTCAGCATAGTTGCCTTCACTCTCCACACCTCCTTCTTTGCTAATCAGACAATAAGACCATTCACCATAAATGTGAAAAGTACTGCAGTGTTAAAACACAGTACAGCTTAATTACTGACATTAATGTTAGATGTAAAATTTCCACTGAATCCCAGCAATAAATTATCATTTAGTTTTTATCTGTTTAGTTCAAGCTACTCAGTGAAAGCATGTATTTGATTGGCTGCTGTAATGTGGTTTATTTTAGTTCGCAAATTAATCTTAAAATATTAAGGAGGTGCTTTGTAACTGTCCTTATTTGACCCACTATGGCCTGGATTCAGAGCTGCGCATCCGTCTTTTTTTCAGACGGATGCGCAGCCAAAATGTACACTGTGCATGCCTAGATCGGGAGTGCGCTCAGAAAGATGGGCGCAAAAGTACCCATCCGTCTGTGATCGCATCCGACCGACCTGCGCCTGTGGAAAGTATATTTAAATGAGAAAAGGGGCATTTTTCTCATTTAAATATACGACAACTGCAGTCCGGTGGCTGCTTAACAAGCTCTACGCTTACACCATCCCTGGGATTTATACCCTATGGGCGGTGTCAGAATTTTCGTTCTCTTGAGAATTCTGACACCGCCCAAAGGGTATAAATATACCCCAATGACAGAACAACTGTCATTAGCGTCGGGATGTTCTGCATACAAGCAATAGTTTACGTCGTTCCAATAGGGTTTTTTGGCGCACTCAAATATAAGAAAAATCCACCTATAATTGCAAAAACAATCAGTAAATTATTTATGGGGGTTTAAAGGAGGATTGGGCTAATATGAAGATTTTCTCAATTTACATTATATGCCCTTTAGGCCTTATCCAGCCTACGACCGCAATCGCCCACGAGCGTAGCGTACGTTCGCCCGGGCGTACAAACTTTCACGCACATGACACTCCCATTGATTGTACCGACTTATGGCGGCTGAACCCTACCCTAACTTTTTCAAGCGTCCGTGTGAATTTTCGTACCGATACGCTGGTCGTACGGGGCTTAGAACGCCCATACTGTACAATTTAAATGGCTATCTCCACCTATGTGTAGTAACTCGAGCGTCCGGACTATCGTCGTACAAAACGCACGCCCCTTGGGCGAAAAATACGCTCAAAATACGCTCGCTGTACGCTCATGTCCTTCGGACGACCGGAAGTTGGCATACTGTGCATGCGCAGTGCGTTTTTTCGCCCGGTTTTACGCTCCCAACCGGCGTACGATCGCTTGCGGCCATAGGTCTGGATCAGGCCCATTATCACTACACTACACTATAATGTTAGACCACATGGGAGTAAACTTTCATAAAAGGCTTAGGTGTTATTGTTAGTTTCAGGAAAAAATATACCATATGTGTACATTTATTTATAGAGGTGACACAAATATTCTCAAAAGTATAGGTCACCATTAATTGCTGATATTGTCGCTATACCAAAAATGGAACATTTATATACATTAATCACTATTCTATGAGATGTCATTGGCAAAACATGGAAAATTCAAAAATAACCAATAGTGGACCTGATCTTAAAATCCTGACTTCCGCAAGTTGTTTCTGCAACGGAACTCTTATTTTATGGAACTCCGTTCATCAGGGGGATATGCATGCAGATGAAAGTAAATGGGCAGCAGTAGGCAGATCCGTACCAATCTGCATTCAGATGGATGCAGATCTGTGAAGAAATTTTAATTTAGGCTTCTAGTCTGGACATAAAAATGTCCAGAACTCGGCACGTTAGAGAGGAGTGACAGGGGAGCTTACTCTCCTCTCACTTGCGGGCTTACTGACCTCTACCCCTACTATGAACATTACTATTGGTGACGCCATCACAAGCCCACTGCCTGGGTGTCATCCTTGACTACTCTTTCCTTTTAGTTACTCCTGGGCTAAACCATGTTGATTGCAGGGGGAGTCATATTTCATCTGTTGCAAACTGTATTAGAGTTGAGAGGTGATGTTTTCTATCCCAAGTCTAAATAACAGTGTGATAGTAAAGCTGGTCAGTATCTGTGTGCAGTAAGCAATTCAAAGATATATCCCTGCATGCAAAGAATACAATTAACTTGGCGCCCCCTGCAATCAACATGGTTTAGCCCAGGAGTAACTAATTTCAAGCACTTACTTAAGTCTGGATCCAGCCCAATTAATGTAAGTTCCCTATCAGCGCATAATGAGATGACCAATGGGACAGTTTAGGTAAAGTATAGCACTAGAAATATAATTTCTTTTACAATTTGTCTTGGTTTTCTCATTCTTTGAACATTTTGCAGCAGATCAGTGTTGGACTTTATGTATTTGACTACAACAAACATACTTTACATACCATTTCATGGACACAATAGATGCAAATATAAAACCACAGAGTCTCATGTAGAGTTGTGTGTATTTTTAATGGTAAAAATATGCATTTGCAATGTACACACAATTAGCGTGCAATGAAAATAAATTTTTCAAAGACTGTTTAACACCTTTTATGTATGCAGATGTACCTGCATCAGGGCCAGCCAGGTGCAAGTCAATGCACTTAGATGCATTGTAATTACATTTTTTTAATTCAGCATTATTTTCAAATTGTGTGCACACGCCCCCAATCCAAGTTGGAATGCCCCATACCACCATTTCATCGTAAGGTGGTGTATGTCTAAATACGTAAGCTCATATGAATACACATGTTTTGTATACATGCAATGTGTATCAGGGCTGGAAGTGAGGGGGTATATGGGGGGTATGCCATATCGTCACTTCTCCCACTGATTTAAAGAAAAGCTATAAATTTCCATTCACTTCTATTATTGCTATATTTTCATACTGCCACTTCTAAATGTCTATACCGCCACTTCTAAATGTCTATACCACCACTTCTAAACTTCCACTTCAACCACTGATGCGTATTCTAAAAACCCCTCTACATTCAGTTCCGCAATGTCTAGTGCTAGGAACTAAAATTCTAATACATATTTCAGACACTTTCATTTTATCCCATGTCCTGTCTACATATGTCATTAGAAGACAACTATTCCCCAGAGCCGTAGCTAGAAATTTTAGCGCTAGAGGCAAACGAGAATAATGGCACCCCCCC
>WWET01001357.1:53827-64331 GCA_011038615.1 Limnodynastes dumerilii | reverse complement strand
AGCCACACACAAGCCCCCCCCCCCCCCCCAACCTCTTGTTAGTATCCAGTTTAACCCTAAAAATTTATTTACTGTTGCCCTGCATTGACTTTGCGCCCTGGGTGCCTGCCCCCATCACCCTCCCCTAGTTACGGCCATGCCTTTCCCTGTTTTTACATTTGTTTATTTCTGTTTGCACTAAAATAATTCTTTAGTAAACACAATGGCACTGCTTTGCATAAATCCCTTATTTCACGCTAAGATTTATTAACGTATTCAGGAGGGACCACATAGAAATACCTGCTGAGTATTATTTATTTCTTTATTAACAGGTTTTTATAGTGTCAGCATATTATGTAGCAATTTACTGTATTAAACAACCATTATAAAAGAAGAGTAATAAACAGACTGGGTGGTTAAGAGTTCCCTGTTTGCATACTTATAATCTATAGGATATTTGGATTTGATATATAAGGGGAAGTACTATGTATCACACAATGGACCAGTCAAGTCCAGTGCTCAGTACTCTGATCCAGTCACACAGTAGTGTTAGTAGAAAAACTGAGAATAGTTTTAGTATGGAAAGAGAAAGTGTGCAAATTTGTGTAAACCATGTAATAAAAAGGGAAATTATATAGCAAAGTAATTGTAAATAGGGAAGACAAAGATTAAGAAGGTTGAGGACTCTGTTAAGGTTATCAGAAGAGGTGAGTTTTAAAGGGGTGCTTGAAAGACTGGAGAGTAGATGATAGTCTTATTGGGTGAGGAAGGTTTTTCCAGAGGGTGGGTGCAGCCTGAAAGAAGTTCTGTAACCTGTAATCAAGGCATTTATTGAGCAGAAGAGAGTTTCAGATATGATAGCATATAGCTGCTGAGTTGGAGGGATGTGGGTCTCCGCTAAGAATGGCCCTATTTCGATAAGGCCATTCTCTAGATAACTTATGCCTTGATGAGTCATAGCATTTGATCCCTGGAGTACCGAACACAGTGCTCCGAAAGCCTAAAATCTAACCCCAACCCTTTCTCTAATTCTAACCCTAACCCCTCCCCTTCCATTACCTTATCCCTAACCCCTTCCCCGCAGCCTGACCCTAACCCTCCCTTCTTCCTAGCCTGACCCTAATACTCTCTTCTCTATAGCCTAACCCTAAGACCCCCCTCCCCGCAGCTTAACCCTAACCCTCCCCTTCTATGGCCCTTACACTAACCCTCCCTTCTTAAGAACCTAACCCTAACCCCCGACCTAACACTAATAGCCCCCGGAGAGGTTACTCACTTCTCTGGAGCTGCTGGTCCTGAGAGTCTGCGGCGGGTCCTGCTAAAATGAATGGGTGAATATGCCAAGCAGCTCATTCACCCATTCATTAAAAAAAATTCTAAAAAGGCTGCCTATTCTAAATAGAGACAGCCGAAAATGAACATTCGGCTGACTCTATTTCTAGAAGCAGTCCAAAGTTGGTGAGAGACCAGGAGGGGATAGGTAAATTTGTATATTATCCTGTATGGAGATGGAACTGACATCCAAATGACTTTATTAGTTGCCCAAGTGATGGAAGTGGTATTAATAGACAAAAACAATTGACCTAAGGCTGAGTCTTGTGGTACACCAACAGCTAAAGGAAGAGCAGGAGAGGTGGACACAGAAAGCAAACACTGAAAGAGAGATTAGATAAATAGGATGTGTACCAGAAAAGGGCTGTAAAAATGAGAAATCAACAACAGAGAACAGCTGCAATGGTCATCGGTCAGTAGAAAGAACTATGGACACCTGTTCCTGCTTATAAGCAGTGTATTCATTTAACCCTAATACCTGATAAAGAAGATCACAGAAAATCAGAGTTATTATTTACGTATATGCTGAATCTTTGCTATGTGCTTATCTTAAGAAATATTTGCTGACACATATACAAATCACAGTCTTATATCCTTATTTTCCATAGAACATCACCATTGATCTGAGGCAATAGTTATATGACTGCTAACTCCCACCTGAGCTTATTAATAACATACAATATACTTTACTATCAGGTAGGCCATAATCCTGACAGGGAATTTTCCCAGTGGTTTGGTGGCTCCTATCTCTATATAAGCCGTCTTTCTTTTATTTAGAGAAAATTAGGATGTTTTGTTGATATTGGGTTGGGATCACTAGGATATTTTCTGTATTAGGGAGTGGTCACTAGAATACCCTCTATATTGGATGATGGGCACTAGGGCCCAGATTTCCTAAGCTGTGGGTTTGGAAAAGTGGAGATGTTGCCCATAGCAACCAATCAGATTCTAGCTCTCACTTTCCTATTACATACTAGAGAATGTCAGCTAGAATATGATTGGTTGCTATGGGAGAGAGCATTGTAACAAACATTATGATACAGAGAGTAACCTAATGACCATCACCTAATACAGAGAGAGAGAAAACCATCAGCCAATACTGGGAACATTTAGAGCTAAGCTGTGGGTAAAACTCCAAATCCTTTTCCCATAGCAACCAATCAGATCGTAGCTCTCACTTTCCTATTACATATTAGAGAATGTCATCAAGAATCTGATTGGCTGCTATGGGCAACATCTCCACTTTTCCAAACCTGCAGCTTAGTAAACCTGACCCTAGGATACTGTCTGTTTTAGGTTATGCTCACTAGGTTGATCTGTGTATTAGGTAATGGTCACTAGTTATCTCTCTAAATTGAATAACAATCCCTAAGGGCCAGATTTACTAAGCTGCAGGTTTGGAAAAGTGGAGATGTTGCCCATAGCAGCCAATCAGATTCTTGATGACATTCTCTAATATGTAATAGGAAAGTGAGAGCTACGATCTGATTGGTTGCTATGGGAAAAGGATTTGGAGTTTTACCCACAGCTTAGCTCTAAATGTTCCCAGTATTGGCTGATGGTTTTCTCTCTCTCTGTATTAGGTGATGGTCATTAGGTTACTCTCTGTATCATAATGTTTGTTACAATGCTCTCTCTATTTGGTGATGGGCACTAGGAGGATCCTAGTATTGGGTTCTAGTCACAAGGAAACTATTAGTATTGGGTTTTGCTAACTAGTTTCCTATTGTGTACAGGTCAATATATATCTCTGTATACAACAGGTAGCACAGGAACATTTGTGAAATACTAGTCAGAAAAGTTTGGTTGAGATTCTCTTCCATTACATTTTTTTCTGCATTTATTTTTGTCAGTGCGTAACACTACCCATGTGAGCTATAGGCTCTGCTCTTGCTAAGGTTCATCATTCTGTTGCAGTTGCACTGAAAGAACATCAGATATTACTTGGTATTAAGTTTCCCTCCTTTTTTGCTGGCACAGTCACATATGGCCACTTGCGGATTTCTTTCCAGGACCACTTTAAGTTCACTGTTTGGGACATTGCCATGTTATTTTTTTCTTGCAATAAAATAATTTCTGATGAAATGGTGAATATTTATCTACTGCAGAATGGGTATCCTGGGTGGGTGCTTAAGTTATAAGTAAGTAAATTATTTTTGATTGTTGTTGATTGCTTTAGTCCAGGCATGTCAAACTCAAAACCCCAATTGGGCATCAAAGTCTAAAGCTGGGCATACACTACACTTTGTTTCTCACGATCCAATTTTTTTTAACAATTTTTCTTTACGATTTGGGGTGATTAGGGAGTCTCTGATTCATATTTGGGCTGCCTTAAATGAATGATGAATTGATCTTTTACTATATCCCCTTTGTAGTAGTCTGCTTTCTAATTCTTTGCTCCTATCTCTATATAATTGGACTGTGGAGCCTTAGGGGTGCCTCTGACAATTGATGTAAAGTGAGCACTACTGGAGTGTAAAATGCTGTTTGTGGCTGTTGATTTTCTGTAAATGTCTGTTGTTATTTCATAATTGGGTGAGACGGTGATCTCAAGGCACAGGAAGGTGATCTTTGTTTTCTGAATATCTGATGTCAATTTTAAATTTAATTTGCTGTTATTCAGTTTTTGAGTAAATTCAATATAAAGGTTCTCATCACCTTCCCAGATGAGGAGAATATCGTTGATAAAGCGCAGCCATAATGCTGTAAGGTCAGTATAGCATTTGTTGTTGTCATTAAAAACAAGCTCCCTCTCCCACCAACCCAAGTACAGATTTGCATACGTGCGCGCACAAATTGAGCCCATTGCTGTGCCGCGGATTTGGAGATAGAATTTATCATCAAAAACAAAATAGTTTTTTGTGAGCACAAAATGTAAAAGATTAATGAGAAAAGAGTTGAATTCACTATTAGTGCTCATTGATAGAAAATGTTCTGTAGCCTTAATACCATTATCATGGATGATACTTATGTATAATGATTCCACATCGTATGGGGCTAAGAAGGTACCAGGTAACTCACTTTGATAAAACGTCAGGGGTGTCCCTGACATAGACAAAATACGGGGGTTCTGCCGCACATGTATATATCTCTTAGTGAGACATACTCCACATAGGGGGGTGCTACCGTACGTACAGCCTGAATACACAGTAGAAACACACAAGGTTCGAACCCCACAGAAGGGGTTCAAGTGGCTGCTTTTGTCACAGTGCACTGTCAATACACTTAATTATGAAGTCCCAATAAAACACAGATACGTGTGTGATGCCAAAGAAGTACAAATTTATTTACCAGCTACAATAGCTGAATTAGTAATAGCAAACAGCTATAATAGCTGAATTAGTAATAGCGAAAAAACAAGCAAAATCAGGTAAGTACAATTTCAAAGGTGTATTAGTAATATTACAAAGAGATACTCAGCCACATATATTAGCAGGTAATGGAGAGCCAGAGTCCATTCAAAAGATGTAAAAAATCTTGTGTGGGGTTGGAAAATAGGCCTTTGTAGCAGGATTTGTCGCTCAGTTGTCTCTGTGCCTCTGTTTTGTACATTACAGTAGCCCCGAGGACAATATATACCCCCTTGTCAGATTGTTTGATAACAATGGGCCTGATCCAGATCAACGATGTAGCGCTGAGCGTGCTAACGCTCAGCGTTACATCGCTGACTCCCCCCTGGCACTCCCCCTGTGCGGGCGTATGGCCCCTTCCTTACGCCGGGTTAAGGCTACCCTAGCTTCACCCGGCGTAAGGAAGGGGCCATACGCCCGCACAGGGGGAGTGCCAGGGGGGAGTCAGCGATGTAACGCTGAGCGTTAGCACGCTCAGAGCTACATCGTTGATCTGGATCAGGCCCAAAGACCTTTATTAAATACAATGCAGTTCTACATACAATGAAAACGTCTTTTGAGTAATCACCATCCTTGCAATAGTGATCTGTTTTCAAGTCCAACACCTTTCTACCTTGCACCTAAGGAAGAAGTCTGATTGACAAGTCTAATCCTTAATTTGTACTCCCAACTCTCACAACTGAGGACCACTAAGCAATAACAAACAAGTATAAATGAGCTGTTCCTCCGTACGAAAATTCGCAGAAAATACGCTGAGCGTACGGGCTTAGCACGCCCATACTGTACAATTTAAATGGCTATCCCCGCCTCCCTGTAGTAAAACGGGCGCCCAGCCGACCATCGTAAAAAAAATACGCCCCGCGAGCGAAAAATACGCTAACAATACGCCCGCTATTCGCTCATGACGCTCGGGCGACCGGAAGCTGTCATACTGGGCATGCGCATTGCGAATTTTTTGCCGAAAATTCGCATACGCTCGTCGTACGGTCGCTTGCGATCGTTGCTCTGGATCAGGCCCAATGTCATGCCACTCTCAGTTTTCATTTAGGGCTTCCTCCTCTATTTTTGTAAGATTGTTATTTTTTTTGCCCAAATATGTTATAGGATTGTATAGAGATGGATTTTACAAAATTGTAACACATGGTGCAGGTTAATTGTTAGAAATTTACCAATGGTAAATATAGTAAACATGAGGCAATTGTGGGGTGTGGGGAGAGATATATTGGGATGGAAAATAAACGCACACACGGGATTTATGTATATATAGACAGAAGTGCTCCCGTATTGCTAGAAACAGTAGTATGAAGGGAAAAAAGGGCAAGTACATTTAGTCAAGAGGCACACTCATGGCACATAAATTATAACTTTTATTTGGTATGTATTAAAATGTCTAAAAACTTTATTCCCACACAAATTATTGTGAAAAAGAGAGGAAAAAGGTGCTCAAAGATTAAAAGAATCTTATAGTGTCATAAGACAGACACTGTGTGCTGCCTGCTCTCATAAGTTCCAAAGGACATGTACTTCTATGCCTGATGTAGAGGTTAATGTGTCACTAAGTATAAACAAAATGAAGCACAATGGTGATGAAGTAGCTGGTTATATTGATACGATCAGGTGTGCAGCACCACAAGGGGAAGAGGGGAATCCTCAGGATAAAAAACCTATTTTATATTAGGGAAGTGTCAGACTACACTGGCAATATAGGCTGGATCCAGACTTAAGTGTGAGCTTGAAATTAGTTACTCCTGGGCTAAACCATGTTGATTGTAGGGGGAGTCAAGTTAATTGTATTCTTTGCATGCAGGGATATATCTTTGAATAGCTTACTGCACACAGATACTGACCAGCTTTACTATCACACTGTTATTTAGACTTGGGATAGGAAACATCACCTCTCAACTCTAATAATGTTTGCAACAGATGAAATATGACTCCCCTGCAATCAACATGGTTTAGCCCAGGAGTAACTAAGTTCAATCACTTACTTAAGTCTGGATCCAGCCCTATATTACAGTCCCGAGAATCAAACTTCTTTTTACTGAGTGTATTTGATATAGTATTCTGCATAAATAGCCACTCAGAATATAAAGAAAACGTTTTTTGTAGACATGTATGTCAGTATCCCCTTGTTAGAAGATCATTTACAATAATCGCTGTCAAATAGCGCCTATCTTAGGAGTGCTAACGAGCAAATCGCTTCAAAGATATTTTGGCCACTACAGAGATCGTGCTCTCATTTAGCGCTGCATAACTTTTTATAAAAGTTTATCAGATACTTCCATAAGAAATAAAGACAAGACCACGTATAGTTGAAGGGAATATTGAAGATTTTGTATTCATTTTAATTTTTTATAATATCGATGTTTTTATTGAACATATTGAATACATATTTTTATTAGTCTGGAATAAACTGAAACAGTTTTTCTTGAGCATGTGTCATTGAGACTGCTGAATATAGAGGGAGGTTCATCGTCTGATCTGGAAAGAGAGTGGAGCTGGATGCACTCTTGGGAGAAGTCTAACCCTGTATAAAGGAAATACAAAAAGAAAAATGGATTATTTTCTATGAAGGGATTAAGCTATAGATACCACCCGTGGGGGAATCCCTGTTTTGAGTATCTTTATAGCATACCCTTTTCAAGTATTGCGAAACCCTACTAGGACACTATAACAGAAATCCCTTAGGTCCCACCATATTAAAGGGAAGTCAAGAAGGAAATACGCTGGACCATAACGGGACGAAAAGGAATATATTTCTATATGCATAAATCTCAAGAGGAGAAAAGTGTGAGTATCATTTCATATTAGGTACTTACCTTTCAATTTCGGTACTGCAAAAGGTTCTTCCTTCTTTCTGAGCACTTCTGGGTCCGAGGAGAGAACAGAGGTGGTCTGAAGTGGGGTGCCCTGGAGGAGAATCCCAGACGGATAGGAAAAGACATAAACAAAACGCCCACATCCCAAGAGATTAAAGTGTGAGTATCCATTTTGTAGTTGGGTACTTACCTATATAACTGAAGGTGCTGCACAAGGATTTTTTCTTTTTTTCTTTTTTCTAAGCCTTGCTGAATCTGGAAACAGAACATTTCTGGAGAAATTACATAAGAACATAAAAAAAAGTCTACGAGAAGAATCTTCTATTTTTTGGAAATTCCTTATAAAGGACAATATTGGAAAAGGTACCTTTTAAGGAATAATATCCTGAGTGACATTGTATGAAAAAATTGAACATTAGCATCATAAAGATCAGAAGAAGTATTTACTTATGCGCTGTAACCCATTCCTCTATTGGTACATTTAGACTGTGTAATAGTATGGGCAGTGGGATAGATGGTATGGGCAGTGTGAGAGGGGCAGAACAACTTAATTTATGTTACATTCTGTGACTTAATTTATACGTTAGATTGTGCAACTTAATATGTTACATTGAGGTATATTATTTGATACCTTAATTGGCTGTAGAAAGCGATAGGCCTTATACATTCTCTGATATAACACCATAGTAATGGCAGGAAAATGATGATGATTATAAAACTCCTGATGGCGATGCAGCCGCCTATAGACTGGTTCACCTGTGTAATAATATTTATCCTAAAATGCTCCAGTGGTTTACTGAAAACCTCCCATTAAGAATTGGCCGCTAGCTATGGCCACTGCTGTGGGCCTTCCCCCCAGGCTAAAATTTGCCAGCCAGCCCCTGAGTGTGGTACATAATGTCACTGTACTGTGCGCACAGGTGGAAGGTGCAGTTGTTCTATGCACTTCCTTACCAAGAACCCTCATTATGCTACATAGAACTACTGTAAAATCAGCCCATAGCTCACAATATGTTTTATGGGGTCTATGTACAAGACCTATATTCTAATAGTACATAGCAGTCGTTTTTTTTACTTTTAAGTAAGAAAATACCTCTCCATATTTACAATGGCAAATAACAGTGGAGATACTGCCATTTTGCATTTCCCTCCATTCCCAATGCTTCTCTATGGGGGTGGGGGTTGGGAGTGCTATTAAGATGACTCCTGAAAACACAATGGTTTTGAAGTGTTAAGTAAAATTCTACTACCTCTGATGTTTTCAGTCTGCAGCTGTCACTGTCCTCTGGTCCCTACGGTGGTCAACAGCTGAGGATTCGATATCCTGGACAATTTCTATTTGTAAATAACACATTACAACTATATTTTACATAGAGAAATCATTGGTGATTAGTGGTGAATGCAGGTTCAGTCTAAGCATTACTTAGTCCAGGCTCCAGCAAGCAGAAAACACAGTAGCCGTAGATTGCGCTGTACGCTCATACTATCATTTTGCAAATATGGAATTTACTGGCAGCAATTGCTTCTTGTAAATCCTATGGTCGATACCTGAAAAGATATGTTGTAATGAGACAGGACCAACAGAAGGGTCCCACCCCATAAGCACAAATCAATGTAAAATTGACCCTTATCAATACCTCTGTAGAGTGGAAGAAGTATAGAGAATATGTATGTGAAAGTGAAATAAGTAGCATAATGTATGATCAGTACAGAAGTGCAAGCAAAATGGGTTCCTTACTACAAAAGGCATGTCCATTAGCAGTAGGCTCAGGCAACATACTGTGGCCGTTATGTTTCTGTTGTTTTATTAAAAGACACTTCTTAGAAAGAGTGGACATGAATTGCATTATATGCGACCCCTGACACGGAGTCAAGTTCATTAGCAATATTGTGGTTCATGGTCACATTATAGATGTCTGCTTCCTACTTATGTTAGTGCTGCTACCCAGGCACTTCCACATTCACATATGACCATATGTCCTGTTAGTACTTAGTGCTATTAGCTAATTACTGCATAATTGAGCATTACTTGACTTTTTGTCCATGCCCCACATATGCCTCTGTATTTTGTTATTGGCATTATTGGAATTACTTCAGCACTTCCCTGTAGTAAAGCAGCATTTTTATGTAATAAGCCACCACTGTTTAGATCAGTGCTCCTCAACCTTTTCTCACCCTCGGCACACCTAAGCCCTTCCCAGAATTCCGCGGCACACAAAAAGCAAAATATACAAAAAAAAGCAGGAATTACAAAGTACATACACAGATATCATATTCATTGTTATTTTTTTATTTGATAAATGTAAAAATCGTAGCTAATAACTTTTTTCTTATAACTAATTTAACAATGTTAGCCCCCATCATGTGTCTGCAGCCTCCCCATTAGCCCCCATCATGTGTCTGCAGCCTCCCCAGTAGTTCCCATTCATGTGTCTGCAGCCTCCCCAGTATAACCAATCATGTGTCTTCAGCTCTCCAGTATTCCGCATTCATGTATCTGCAGCCTCCCCAGTATCCCCTTATTTCTTTGAGGCAAGGTCTTCCAGTGCTTTTTCTCCTGTTGGAGGCATTGCACTGCGGCACACTTGGCAACATCCTGTGGCACACTGCTTGAGGAGCACTGGTTTAGATAACCATTACTGTTATTTAATGAATCCCTTCCATATTTTTTGTGGAGCTCTGAGAAGGGGCATTATCGTCCTCCTTCGGATATTAGTATTCCATTTTACCTCGCTAATGTCTACAACATGGGTTGACATTGAGTTAAGGGTAGGTATTACCCCTGAAGGTCTCCAGACGTTGCATAAAATCGCCCCGGTATGAACTAGTGCACGTAGTTTCTCACCTGTGATGCTGGGAGATGATTGCATATTAAAATCTGCGATGTACATTAGTGTGAGTTTTAGAGAAATTGCCTACAAGGTGTTCACATGATGGTACTTTGACCCAGCTAAATTACATTGCATATATCCATCTGCTGCCAATCTCTGTTGGAGGACTTGTGGTATGCTGGGCACGCTCTTC
>WWET01001357.1:29978-44719 GCA_011038615.1 Limnodynastes dumerilii | reverse complement strand
TCATTTGGACTGGGCTGTTGACATGTTGAATAGTTTGCATTCTTACTGATTTATCTGGCCACTAATGCAATACATGAGAAGGCCACTGAAGAATGACTATTTGATGGGGCTATTTTTGCTGGCTGAGCAAAGAGGTGTTGAAGCTAAGTATAATGTTTCATGCTGAGCTGGGCATACAGATTTAGCTGTTCACCAGCTGGTCACATGTACAGTATGAATGTAGCTCAACAGAAAAATTCAGAAGAGTGGCATAGATTTTATGAATAGGTGACGTCACCCTGCCTGCCCGTCTGATCACGCTAATCTGGACAACACACTAAAAGTGGGGTAAAGGGTAGGACAGGAAAGATACAGATCCCAACAGCTTGTTTCCCTGCCTCGCGTTATGCTTTACAGCACATAATTAATGCAGTGCTAATAAAAGTCTTCTTGAACTTGACTTTGACAAAGGAGGGTGGGGGAGGGGAAGACAAGAGTAAGTAAAGCACAGGGAAATTTCAAGAAGGTTAAGAGACAGTGGAAAGACAGATAGTAAAGCGTGATGGAAGAAAAAAGGAAAGAGTAAGAACTAGTGAGAAACCTCTGCTAGCACATCTCATTTTCTTTTCCACTGTGTATTTAATACACACACACACCACACACACACACACGTCTGTGTATCGTCTATAAATAATGTTATTCCTATTGCTGTCTTTAAACTTTGTTTTCTTCACTTGCAAAAAAATAAATAAAAGATTCTGTAATATATAGTTGTAAAATGTAATTTATTTATTAAATAAGAAAAAATAAGTAAATATATGACTTTTAGCAAATTGAGCAATTAATTAATTGATTTACAGGCCACCCTGGAATATTTTTAAAAAAACCATGCGATTAAAAAAAAGACTTTCCATTGGCAAAAATTAATAAAGAGATTGTCAAGAAAATTTTAATCTGGAAAGTAAAAAACAGCATTTATCTTCTCAATACTGTAGTCAGAACAGGTTCAGTTAAAATTTAATTGCAAGTTACAGAAAAAAATACATAAATAAAATAAATAGAAACATACAAAAATAAATATATACATACACACACACACACACACACACACACACACATATATATATATATACATCGTTATGACCACATTATATTTAGTGTTTTTCTCATTTAAGTTAGGTCAAGAAAATGTAAAATCCAGTATTATATGTCCAGTATATGAACATTCAAATAACTTAATTTGTGGCATTTATCGGATTATAGGCTGTGACGTTCTGAACACTTAATGCTGTTATAATTATTTTAGTTGCAAATTTATGGAAAGGGCTGGGTTTCGCCTAATGTATAATTTTAATTTATTGCTAGCAAATAAATTTTCTGACATTTCAGAAATGATGTAGCATTATTGTGCATTGTGACTTTACTGGTTCATCAAAATTCCAAATGATACAAGTGAATTCGAGGGTTTTTCTCAGTCAGGGTTAGTTTAGGTGATGGACAAGAAAAGACACGTCTGAAACGTATGTTGCAATAAACAATAAAAAAAGTGGTCTCTAAAATGAAGCTATATTAATAAACTGTATTAAGTAAGAATGATTACAACTTGAAATGCATCCTGATCATGTATTAATGATATACGACTGCAGTACAGATAGTTTAATATATGTGGCAACACTACCAGATGATGACAGGACATGCTGGTACTTGTGGTTACCCACCAGCTTGGAAGCCCCCGTTTAATATTTATTTTATATGTACTTTACCTATTTAATAAGGTCAAACTTAGAAGTGCCTACAGCGAATAAGCCAATATCACGGGGGCAGCCTACGAAAGTCTAAAGCATGCACAAATTTAGCGAATCTGTTCACTTTTTTGTACCATCAAGTGTGGTAACACCCTCGATCACTTAGTTTCCCAACCTAGGACAGGTTAGATTCTTCCTTGAATCCCCTGAAGCTCCGATCACACAAAAAACTAACTTTACTCCTTTGTCATCTAGTTACACATAAGACTCAGTTACCCATTATAACTGATACAATGAATATATGTCATCCTGACTGTTTAGAACAGCAAGTTCTGGGAGTTTTCTTCTTAGTAATTCGTGTGTGAACTATGTATGTGTCAGAATACAGCTATTTGTATCGTTACAATTATAACCTAGATACTAAACACCCAGCATCGTGATAATAACAGGATATTTTATTATCCTTTAATTCCACTCTTGTGGATTTATCAGAGCTAGAGATTAATGTATTTGTACAGGTGTTTCATGGAAGTGTTTAATGTTTATTGTCTAGCTGCAAAACAATTGCTTTTGGTGTGATGTTTAGGAATTATCAAACAATCAAAGCTTGTATTTTTAGGGTATTCTCAGTGTCTTCGGTATAGAAAATGACAAAGTTATGCCCTTACCCATAATAGGTGGTGTAACTATGAAATGTTCATTGTTCCTCAATTTTTTTCATGCCCTTTTTCATTTGTAATAATTTTTTAAGGAAATAGAAACGTATTAATAACGAAAAAATATGGTTTTAAACTTACCTTATTCTTGTTTGATTGTACATATATTTCATTAATATTTTTACTTTACTTGTAAATGTTTTGCAGTTTGTTTACCACACGTGTGGCAGCTGATTATCTAAATCATATTTAAACATTTGTATGTGATGCTTCGATTGCTCGTTTAATGAAACAAAGTAAATCATCTTATTTAATTTGTTCCTTTAAAATAAGTAAACAAAAAATTGTTGCCCATTTATTAGTTAATGAAAAAATCCAGCCTTATTTTCCGAGATATAGAAATTCAGCAAAATATATTTTTCAACATACATCTGAAATCGCAAATCACAGATATAGCCTAAAATTATACATGAAATGCAATGCACCAAACTATACACAATCTGGCACTTGGGAAAAACCTTTTTTCTTATTTAATTGAATGTGTTTCATCAAATAGAACTTGCATACTGTACATGTAAAGATGGATAAAAATGTTTGTTATGGTCAGTAGTACAACATTGCCAATACTGTATAACCTTGATAATAAAAGCGGCTTAATTGCAAAACAGTTATAACGCAGAAGATCTGACCAACCTGTGAGGTGACTATGGCCCCGCACACAACCATACACAGGTAATGAGTCATCCCTTTGTTTCTGGGAAGAGCAGTTATGCAAAATTACCTTTACCACCAGGTGTAAAGAAATTAATCTGGGAGCATCTGTGATCAGGGTGTCCACACACTGGGAAGGTGAATGATGATGACGATGATGATGATGATATTACCAGTGATAAAACTTTTAAATATAATATACTTCCTGAATTCTCAAGTATTAGATCATGTGTAAAACTTAAGATGAAGTGGAACTACAGGTCCCAGTACAGATCTGACCAAGGTACAAACCACAGAAAGGATCGAAGGATTACCATTTACCAGGGTTTTTATTTATATATAATAAATTCATAATAATTTCGTTTATTAAACTTTAACAGTGACAGCAAACGCATTGTTGGTTACCAGTGGTCAGAGTATATTGTTGCAATTTATTCATTTTAAATTCAATAATTGGGACATTTACTTCATAGCGATTTTGTCATTATAAGTACCCAGAATAATTAGACAATTCCTATATTTTTGTAAATAAATAAATAAGAACCAAAATAAACTAATAATAATAATAGTAATAATAATAATAATAATAATAATAATCAGGAAACATTTAGTTAGGCAATAGGTTACTGTAGTCCAGTAGATCGTAAAAGAACCCTATTGATGTGGTGCAGAGAGTTTCGGAAAGTGTGAGTCGTGTCATTAATGTGACATAATACTGTATAATGGCTTAGGAAACATTTGAGAAAACGATTAAAGCGCTAAATTGTAAAACTTCCCAATGTAAGAAACTTCGGTAATCCAACTAAGCGTACCAGAAAGGTCTTATAACAGAGACCATTGTATGTCACGGGTATAACTGATATAAAAATACTGTCAAACACCTTCAGATGTTTCAAGATGACAGAATTTGCAGCATTGAGAGAGACTGAGGTCACTTTATAACGTGTGACTATCCAGCTGTTGTGGAGGTGTCTCATGACAGGTAGTTCCATAGCGGTATAGTGATATCTGCACTGGAGCCCACTATATGAGCAGCGCTGTACACCCAGAGAAGGGCACGCTCCGTGCAGGTGCTTTTATCTCACCTTGTCTTTCCCAGGTCTTATTCCATGTAATTGTGCCATGTCACCCAGCTCTGACAGATTAGGCTTTATGGTATATTATAGAGAGTAATGGGCGATTTAAGATACGGCTTTTATGTTATCATTATAGTTACTGAAAAAGTTATTTAAAATCTGGACATTAGGATATCACAAATATCGTTAATTCCTCGATCATCCAATAACATAAGCAATCTCTAAAGCTACAGATAGCTGCCACTATTCTGTGGATTATTTTATTGTTAGGATACATAAGTCACTCTGCACAGTCATGGATAGTGTAGTTTGGCAAATGGTTAATTGGGATAAGTAAAATTTGATGACTAGTGACTAATTGTTATTTAATTGATCTATCTATCTATCTATCTATCTATCTATCTATCTATCTATCTATCTATCTATCCTGATAGCTTATCGTAGTATTTTACTAAATTAAGGGAGCCCCGATGCTTCATACTACATCGCTGTGGGAGCTTCTGCACAGCGATGTCATTTAGCCCTGTTACACTATCTGACATCAGGATTGTGCTCAGCGGTAGGGGATGCTACATTAAGAAGATTTTGCCAAGTAGTATCTGCCATGAAAACTCCCATTACAGAAATACATTACAATAAGGTCACATCACTTTTTTACACCTTGTTGCATAATTTGTGTCCAGCAAGCGTACATTATTATTATTATTATGCATATGTTTAGCACTACAAGTGTTTACCATTATATAGGTTTTACAATACAGTATAACATATATATTTGATGGTATTTTATAAAAAGTAAAAGTATAATTTCCTATTATTTCCTGATATTTTTTTTCATCCCAGAAGGCAAAGCCATGAAAAAAGCAAAAAGCAACCAGATTAAATATTGAATGACTTGGGCGTAAATATCTGGTAGTTATTATATGGATTGTGAAGGCTCACAGATATAATACGAATCAATAAATGAATCACAAGGAGCTTTGATTAAAGAGGGATCAGACCCTTTAGTCTATGGATCGTAAGGTAACTCACCAGTTCTAAGGAATTGCAAAAGTTAAATAAAATCTAAAGATAAATAAAAACAACTTGTCCTTTGAAAGCATTCCACCTTTAAGGTCAAAGTTCATATTCTGCTACATTTTCCGTATATCTTATGTGGTTTCATCCAGCCATTATGACCCTGTAAACAAGCAAAGCTTTATTTTGTAAAAATAAATAAATATTATTAAAAAAATATATAAAAATATAAAATAAATATATCAATGACACAATAATGGCTGACTGCCAATGACTTTTAATTAATAGAAAACTAAAGCTTAGATATTGTTTGTGCTTCTTATAAAGGAACATTATTATCAATAATTACTTAAGCAAATAAACTATAGATGACCCTACATTCTTTTCTACTAATGTACGTGTAACATTGCTCTGGGAATAATAACCCTTTTCATTTTCCTTGTTGTGTAACCACTGTGCCATAATTAAAACAAAGCATCTTTTACAGGTATAAGCATTGTGCCTGTGCAGGATCATATAAAAGTGAACTTTACATTATGGACTTGGTCCAGAGCGGACCTTTTTACAGTTTAAACACAGCCCTACACATGGTACAAAAGTTTAGAGGTTAAAGGTTATGGTCCATACAAACTACAGCATATAAACGACAAACGACAGATAAACCACAGATATTCAAGCAGTAGATTGGCAATCAGGCTGCATACACACTACAAACGATTTTCTGTTGAGCCTTCAGTACTGAATGGCTTGATCGTTTATATTAAACTTTTCAAAAGATGCGATCAAACGATTTTGTGTACTTTACAACGATCAGGCATGATCAGCGTACACACTTGCACGATATCGTTCAAGACACTCCTTTCACCGGTGTTTTGAACGATTATCGTTTAAAAAAACTGTAGTGTGTATGGGGCTTAAGAATCAATTATTATAAAAACACATTTCTGGACAAGCAGCACATGACTGTGATTTTTTAACCCCCTTGAATAATAGAATATTGCCACACATTCTGCTCAGGCATTATTTAAAAGAGTATACTTCTTATTTTGTGGTTTCATTAGATTGTAAATAAGAAAAAAACCTGCTTGAAACCAGCAAAGTTGTACAGGCTGCTGCATTGCTCTTCAACCTCTGCCTACACACATGCACTGTTACAGTACAACTCTCGAAAGGACGCAGGCAGTGTAGCAGTCGCTTTGTGCATCCACCTCAGGAAAGCTCAGGATTTTATGTATTTATGTATGTATTTATGTATGTATTTGTAATTTTTTTAATTCAATTTTTGCACAGTTGGAACATAGTTGCAGCAATGTAAAAATCCTCTAACATTAATTCTGTCAGCTGGGTAATTTGGCATTTAAAATCTTTTCTGTTACTAGAGTTTTGCTTAGTTCTATTTGAATAGTTATGCGGTATTGTCAGTGGTTACTATGTTGTTATGTTGTGTATTATAATCATTATGAGATGTATTTACACTTGGAATTATTTTAATTGCCAGACAACTTAGGGAATGGTGGCTTAAATTGTTAAGTAATGCATGCACAACTGAATACAAATGATGGCGCTGATTCAGAGCTGCACTTACTCCTTTTTTAGGTGCAAGTGTAGACCTGAGCAATACCATGTTGAACTGCAAGGGGAGAAAAATGTAAATAGTGAAAGCAGAATGAGAATTGAGAGGTGAAGCTTCTTAGCTCAACTCTATTTTATAGATTAAATGTAAATATATGGAGTATGGGAGTTCTATGTGCAAAAGTAAAGTATTTTCCTTGCATGCAAATAAATTAATATGAAATAGCTCCCCTCACTTTGCAAAATGGTTTAGCCGAGCTGTACACTTGCAGCTATTTTGCCCTCACTCCCAAACTCTAAATCAGCCCTGTAATGTATAGGAACCATGAGAGGTATCGCAACTGACTGCAATGTAAAGTGGTAGAAATATATTTTAAGACAGTGCCAAGATGGCAGCTTAGGTCCAGGCAGCTTTCCTTTTTGTACAGATCAGCAAGAAGCGAGGAATTCTTTCTGACTAATCATTCAGGAAGGAAAAAAATTCTCATAAAAGTTAATAGTATACAATGTTCAAAAGCACACAGAGTTTTCTTCAAAAGCTGAATCTTTGTATCTATAAAAGGACCAAGGACCGGATCCAGACCCCCGCGTGCTTTCCGTGTGTGCGGGGGTCTGAAATTATGCGAGACAGAGGGAAGTGCACACCCCCTGTCACTCCCCTCTGTCGTGCGGGCTTTATGGCAACTTACGCTGCCATAAGCCTGCCTTAAATGCGTATGACCGCTGATCCGCTACAGTGTGGGAGCCCCCTCCCACACTGTACACTTTACATGCTTCCCCCCGCCCGCTTTAGCGGGCGGAAGAGAAGCACAGCCCATTTGCGCGCAAATGGGCTCGGACGGAACACAGTTTAAACGCTAGGATTACTATAGTAATGCGCCCTCCAGTTCAGTTTGCGTGCGTAAATCACCTGACGATCTTATATCTGGATCCGGTCTCAAGTGTGCAACCTACTTCCTCCGATATATAAAACCAGGTCTTCAAAAGATGGTGATATCTTTTCCACTTGAAATAGGACCCTCAGGCACTAGAACAATGAATAAAAAAATATAGGCAGCATTATATGTCCAAATAGGACGCGCACACACACATACACACACACTCATACAGTATATATATGAGATACAACAACAAGGTGGCGCCTCGTGGTGCAATAACTTCTGTAATATGGACACAATGTAAGACGGGGAGACAGCCTATTGGACAGCCTCCTACCATTAACATTCTTGCATCATAGCATTGTAAAAGATAACAACTCGGAGAGACCGGCACTCTCGGGATCCCAGCGTCCTGGCAACTTGTGGAACACAGCGTCGGCTCCGGCAGCAACAGTGGTAGTGGACACGTGTGTGGTATCCATCATTGTTATCTTGTACAATGCTATGATGCATTGTCCAGGGGCTGTCCAATAGGCTGTCTCCCCGTCTTACATTGTGTCCATATTAAAGAAGTTATTGCACCACGAGGCGCCCCCTTGTTTTTGTATCTCTCCTACAGCCCCTTTGCATGGACCCAGGATCCGAGCTAAATTAAAGGGGAAGACGCGATTCATATGGATCTGGTGCTAAAACATTATTGTGGCACATCTGGACATTACTAATATTGAACTGAGCGTGAGCGCACTATAATTTGTATATATATATATATATATATATATACAGTATGAGTAAAGGTATTATGTGCTTTATGTACTTAACACGGGTTTACATTTACCAATGTGCAAATGAATTACTATCTATCCCACATGTTGGTTCTTAGCTTCTTGGTTTGCATTTAACATACTCTGAAATATCGCAGAACACTCCTTTTAAGGCCTTTAAATGGTCTTGCTGCACACAAAAACAGCAGACAGTCTCTTGCAAAGCCTGTCCATGTATCATAAAATAGTAAATAAGAGCCAGGGTTGATTTATTCACTTGACCATACTATACAAAACATATAAAAAACTGTTAATAACGGAAAAAAATATACCATGTGTTGCATACATGGAATTAGTTGCCTGCCGGGAATTGAGAGACAGCAAACAACCGCGGAACAATGGACCCAGACTTGAAAAACAGTTACTACTACAACCAATGTGTTTCAGATGGTTTAACCGACCTATCAAGTGGACTAGTGGTCCTAATAACTAGTACATAATAAATAAGAAATAGTATTATCTACAATTTTATCAGTGGATACTCACTGTTAACCACATTTAATAAAATGTACTTTTTTTTTGATTGGTGAAAAGTATCATTATCAAATGTAAACCCTAAAAAAATGACTACACTCTGTCACATAAAGCCTGTCTACAATAAGCGTCAATTTGCTGCTTAGCATGCTTAAAAAATTGTGTATTATGAATAAAAAAAATGATTTAAAATGAATCGTTGTTTCAATGAACTTTTCTAATTGTAAAACATGTGTAGGGATGGGGTTATACTAAAAAAAAGAGCCATTTTTTGAAAAATAATACAGTCCGCAGTACATGTACACCAGGGGCCAGATTTACTAAGCTGCGGGTTTGGAAAAGTGGAGATGTTGCCCATAGCAACCAATCAGATTCTAGCTCTCACTTTCCTGTTACACACTAGAGAATGATGCTTCATTGTGTTATATTCTTCCTTCCTAAAGTCATTTCAGATTCCTGTCTCACAATTAGGATTGCACCAGATTCTTGTTAAAGGGTCTCTCCCACAGAGCTGTAGCTAGGTGCCATGGTGCCTGATGTGAGGGTGTGTTGCACAACCCCCTGCCCTCTACAGATCTGTGTGTGTGTCCAATATGTAGGCGGCTCCTATGATATGACGTGACATGCAAAATGCTGCCAGAAGCAGAGTGTCTAGAGCCTAGTCTGTCAATGATTTAACAGCTGCCAGACTCCAGTCCTCTGACCTGTTCAGTATCACGAACTCACAATCCATCATAACCGCCCTATGCTTCTACTCTATCATAAAATCTACCTATTTGTAGAAGACACTGACCAGGAGACCTCATGTCTACCTTCTACTATACCCTAGATCTGGCCTGGCTAACCTGTGGCTCTCCAGCTGTTGTGAAACTACAACTACCAGCATGCTTTGTCAATTACCAACTATACCTAAGCAGGTAAAGCATGTTGGGAGTTGAAGTTTCACAACAGCTGAAGAGCCACGGTTTGGCTAGGCCTGTCCTAGATCATACCAGTCATGCCTCCCAATACAAATTAAATATGTAAAAGCTTTGCCAATATATATGCCTAAACCTGAGATAAACAAGTTAACCTCTACATATAGGCATTCATACTAAGGACATCTTAGTATTTTATTGTCGCTATCTACCTCTAGAAGATCAAGCATCTTCCTTAACCAGAACACTTTCCTCACTAGGAATGAGAGCAATGCTAACATATTGTCCCCATCAGGACTATTCCCTACTTTCTAACAAAACCTTCACCATAATTCCCTAACATTGTGGGATAGGGTCATCTTAGCACCCACAATTAATTTAACGTTATGTGCGGTACCTGCAGAGACTATTTGGCCTGACGGATAAAAAAAAAAATTACAAATATATAATGATAATCAAACATTGTCCTTCTAAAATCCTACAAGGTCAAATAAATTTGCCCTTCCCCTGATAGTAATATACAGCTATTCACAAAAGAAAGAGGGATGAAAGGTGTCTCATATTGGTATCAATACTTGTCAGAGCCCAATAACCTAATGAAGTCCCCTGCACAGGTTCACTGGGAGGTAGGCTTGGGATATACCCTAACTAGCACCCAGTGGGACGGGATTTACTGTACCTCCCATCAACTTGCTCAAACTAACATAGAGATTGATATGGGGTTGTGGGGTGATTGACAACCTTATTAGTATTTTCTGGAATAGCTCCAAGATGAAGACCTTTTGGCAAGATATATATATTATAGAGAGAGAGAGAGAGAGAGAGAGAGAGAATCACCAATATATATATAGCATCACCAATTTTCACAGCGCTGTACAGCAAATATAGGTCACTCTCATCTGTTCCTGCCTTATTGGAGTTTATCTAAATCTAAATTTTGTAATTATAGGATATATAAGGTTTTCAATTTAATAGAATACTTGTGGCATAGTTTGTTTGCTTTATATGGAATTAATTTAAGGAGAGTATTTTTATTTGGCATGGAGAAGTGCATCATTATTCAATATAAGAGAGGTACAAGCAAGTACTCATAAAACCAGCATTTAAAGGATTGAACACACAGAAAGTAAACACCCTGGTGAGTGATAGGCTGACTTGGGATTAGTGTAATGCAAATGAAAAGCAAATGCAATCAGAAATCTGTGTCCCTACTTTAATTAAAATGGACCAGATCTGCTCAAGACAACTGTGTGTTCATATTGTAACTACCCACAGAAAGGACTTTCCATAGCCAACTATACAGAATCTACAAAGTCCTTGATGCAAATTTGTACAATAAATGTACTGTGCCTTTAGCTATAGCTTTGAGAAAGGGAACATCTGCCCGAAACGCGTCAGCAGGTGGTATCGTTTCAAGTGTGTGGTTTGCTGTTCTCTGCCTTTCCTTTGGCTCTCCATCTTTGGATGTGATCCGGAACTCCTTTTAGCCTGTCTGCCAGCACGTGCTATTTACCATCTGCACTGTACGCAATACCACCTCTTGTTGCTAGTTTATCAATATTTTATTTGTATTTTATGGTTTTGATACATTATATGTCATATTAATATGTGAATTCAATTTTGTTTTTATATTCTCTGCTTTATGAGCACTTTTATCCAGGTTCTGGGAGACTGGACTAGGAACCCTTCAACGTTTATATCCTTAAAGGAGTAGCATTGCTTATATATTACTATTTGCTGGTGGGTCAGCGCTGATTCCTTTTCCTTACTACATATTTTCATATGTAGACCCTCCAGGGACTGTGAACAGCAGAAGATTTTATAAAGCGCAGTCTCTTTCCAACATTTTCTAGCTTAGTCACAATGTACTGTGTCTGTTACTTTCGCCGCTACGAAAATCACATTTTTGATGTACTGACAACTAACAGCTAATTGCCGTCTGTCTGTATTTTGAAAAGAGTGTTTAATTAGAAACTTTTTTAATGAATGGGTAAGTATGCCGAAACATCTATTTTTCATCAATTTTCATTCATTACGCCGACAGCTTTCTGACCCTAAGTGAAGCCTTGGGGTCAGGCTGCAGGGAGGGGATGGTGCCTTGAAGGAGAAACAGGGTTAGGCTGCGGGGAGGAGTTGGATTGGAGAAGAGGAGACTTAGGGTTAGGTTGCGAGGAGGGGATGGATCCGAGAAGGAGAAGGTTAGGGTCAGGCTGCGGGGAAGGGAGTCTTAAGCACGGTACACAATTCGGCTTTTCATCAGATAATCTTTCCAATCACACAATCAAAAGACTGTTTCACCAGATATCTTACCAGTGCGTACTGTCCAAAGGTCTCCTAACAGACACAGTACAAACTTGCAAAAAGTAAAAGATATCTTTCCATCGTTGATCTGGCATATTAGGATCTCCAGAAGATCAAATCAAAAGATCACAGACCATTTCCAGAGATTTTTGAGCTTCTTTGGACAGTCAGGGGTAAACAAAGCAGTCAGATGTGGTTATAACTGCATATGTAGTGACCTTGAACATGTGGCAGAATGGGTTCCAGAAGGTACAACAGTTACCAGCATTATTATAAGGAAGTTTTTTATAAGGAAGTTTTGAAAAAGCTGAGAGAAAGAGAAACGGCTGCAAACTGTGGAAAAATGGTTTCACTCTTCACCAGGACAATGCGCCTGCTCACACAGTACTTTCTGTGACCAACAATCACATTACTACAATTGATCATCCTCCATATTCGCCCAATTTAGCACCTTGTGACATTTATCTTTCCCAAAATCAGTGCTTAAAGGGACACATTTTGAGTCAATTGAAGAAAACGGCAGATATGTTAAAACAACTGACAGAAATTAATTTGCTCCATGCCTTCCACCAGTGGAAAACAAGACTACAGCGATGTATCAGTGCAAATGGGGAGTATATTGAAGGGGACAGGCATTACATTTGTAATACCAATAAATTAAAGTGAGTTATGTAATCAGTCTCATTATTTAAAGGGCATACCTCGTACACACTGGTAAAATATCTAGTGAAATGGTCTTATGATTGTGTGATTGGAAAGATTATCTTTTGCAAAAGTACAAGGGTGTACCCACACTCAGGGCTAGTCTTTGAGGAGGGAATGGAACATAGAAAAGGATGGTTAGGGTTAGCTGCAGGGAAGAAAGGGTTAGGGTAATGGAAGGGGACACTTAGGGTGAGGATTAGGCGCTTTTGATTACTTCTGGGAAGCTTCGCTTACCTGTCTCTGGTGGGGAAAAGACAGTTGTTTGTTGTCTCTCGTCGCAAGCGGCTGGTAGAAAGTGGCCCTGTCGCAAATGGGCCGTTCTAGGATTAGTGAATGGATAGATCTATTTGAGCAGATAAAGAGATACTTTTATTACAAAGAATGATGAAATATCAGTTATTTATGCCCTTCTTACAATTACTCACAGGGAAATATATTTACCTATGGACTAAATGGAAATTTAGTTGGATGCAGAATTATGTTGTACAGTGAATTTTAATTACGATGTACCAGATCCAGAGGAAATAGAGAGAAAATAAGAGGAAATAAGGTGGAAATTTACACCTGGGCACAACCATATGGAATTGCAGGGGAAGTTGATTTCATCAGTTGCAAACAGTAATACAGTTGAGATGTGATGTTTCCTATCCCAAATCTAAATATCAGTAGATAAGTAAAGCTGGACAGTATCTGTGTGCAATAAGCAAAATTAAAATTATTCTCCCTGTTTACAAAGAACAGCATTCATTTCACTCCCCCTGAAATTCAACATGGTTCTTCCCAGGTTTAACTTTACACCTGATTTCCTCTTATTTTTAATTCTTAATCCAGTCCAAATTTATTTCATTTGTCGTTCTGCAATTTGTCTAGAAGATTCCCAATCACAGTTGGTAACTATTTGTCAACAAGAACTTGAGGCCAATCCATGGTTTTAGGTTTAGAAAATAATTTATCAGAGGTTAACATAGACTGCTTATTGTCCGTTTACATAATACAAATGATTTATTCATTATATAAAACATTTTGACTAACTGTAGTGATTTTAAAACATTGGGCAAAAGATTAGGAACTCATGGCCAGATTTACTAAACTGAGGGTTTAGAAAAGTGGAGTTGTTGCCCCTAGTAACCAATCAGATTTTAGATGACATTCTCTAGTATGTAATAGGAAAGTGAGAGCTAGAATCTGATTGGTTGCTATGGGTAACATCTCCACTTTTCCAACCCCTCAGCTTAGTAAATCTGGCCCCTAATCTTCAGTTTCCTCTGTAATGTGTAGGTTTTGCATGTAACCTGTAAGTGATGTGCTAAACCTGGCATTGACACCCTTTAACACTTCAAATGTTGTAGAAGAAAACTCCCAGCATGCTGACAGCATAGACATGGCTGATACCTGCCAAAGCATGAAGTGCACATAAAGTGCCAAAGAATACTAAACAGAGAGCACTTTCCCCATCTCATTCCTTCATTAAACTACTCTCCAAAATTTCATTTTGATTTTGCTTGAAAATGTGTAAAAAAGTTCAATAATGCTCAGTAAGGAGCCACCCATTGCATCAAACATCCTGCTATAAGGGAAAGACAACTATAGCACCCAAGAACATATAACAGTTCAGGAAATTTGTATATAGAAGGTAAAATGACATATGTTTGTGGGAGAATTATGTCATGCTCCTCTAACACCAATAGGCAAACAGTTTTTTGTAATTCTATACACAAAGAAAAACTTCTTTTGTATCTGCCTGCGCTCAATTCTGCAGCCTCACTTCACACACTCGTGGAACCCAAACCACAATATCGTACAGTAAATAACACAAATGTTTTTAGTGTGAATGTGTGGCGCAACACATCGGGCCTGATCCTGAGCTACGGCCGCCGTCGCTAGTACGG
>WWET01001356.1:379858-390685 GCA_011038615.1 Limnodynastes dumerilii | reverse complement strand
CATCCGGAGGTCTTTCTCCAGTTAGCCAAGAGGTGGTCTACCAGACCTAGATCTCATGGCGTCCCGACACAATTACAAAGTGCCTTGGTTCGGGTCAAGATCCCGAGATCCTCAGGCGGAATTTGTGGACGCAGTGTCAGCTCCGTGGGACAGTCAGCTGGCTTATGCATTCCCTCCATTCGCGATGCTGCCAGGGCTTCTAAAGAGGGTAAAGCAGCAGGGAGTGCCGCTAATTCTAGTGGCTCCCAATTGGCCGGGGAGGTCGTGGTACGCGTACGTTCTAAGTCTAGCAGTTGGTCCAGGGTGGAAATTCCCTCTTCGAGCAGACCTTCTTGCTCAAGGACCGTTTTTTCATTCAAACCTTAAGCAGCTGAATTTGACGGTGTGGTTCTTGAATCCCAGATCCTAAGATCCAGAGGCTTGTCAGATTCCGTTATCCAAACTATGCTTAGAGCCCGCAAGCCGGTCTCTGCGAGGATTTATCACAGAATTTGGCATGCATATATCAGTTGGTGCGAACGGAAGGGCGCTGTCTTTCCGCTTGCCTAGATTTTTGGAGTTCCTGCAGGAAGGCCTCCAGTTGGGTCTTCGGTTAGGATCCCTTAAGGTGCAGGTGTCTGCTCTGTTGGTCTATTTTCAGCGGAAGTTAGCCCTTCTCCCAGAAGTTAAGACTTTTTTGCAGGGGGTCCTTCACATTCAACCCCCTTTTGTTCCTCCGATATCTCCTTGCCTTTTGTTCCTTCGATATCTTTTTGGGATCTCAATCTGGTTCTTTCGGCCTTGCAACATCACCCGTTTGAATCCTTAGATTCCATTGACTTAAGATTTTTGTCCTGGAAGGTCGTGTTTCTGCTAGCAATTGCATCTGCTAGGCACGTTTCAGAATTGGGTGCGTTATCCTGTAGATCTCCTTTTCTCATTTTCCATCAAGATAGGGCAGTTCTTCGCACCATTCCTTCTTTTCAATCGAAAGTGGTTTCTTCTTACCACATCAATCAGGAGATTGTGCTTCTGGCTTTTCTCCTGCCATCAGTTCCAATGTTCAGAAAGATTTGATGGCCTTGGATGTGGTTAGAGCTTTGAAAATTTATGTGGAAAGAACAGCGCAGTTTCAAAAGACTGACTCTTTGTTAGTTCTTTATGATGCTCAGAAACGCGGATGGCTGGCTACGAAACAGTCTATAGCTAGATGGATTCAGCTCACTATTCAGCAGGCTTACAGGGATGCAGGTCAGCTGGTGCCTTCGGGATTTTAGGCACATTCTACTAGATCAGTCAGTGCGTCATGGGTGGCGTCATCGGTGCAGCAACTGTGTCGCACAGCTACCTGGTCCTCCATCCACACATTTACAACATTTTATAAGTTTCAGGTTTTTGCATCCCAATATGCATCCTTTGGAAGAAAAGTTTTGCTATCGCCTTCAACTGAGCGTTCCCTCCCTTAGGGGACATCTTTGGTATATCACCCATGGTCGCAGTGTCCCCCAGATGTGAAAAGAGAAAACGGGATTTATTGTTACTCACCGCTAAATCCTTTTCTTTTGGATCATCAGGGGGACACTGCACGCCCACCCTCACACTCAGTGATAATTGGGTTCTCTGAATCCTGTGGGGTTTTTTCTTCTCCTCTATTACTTCTCTCCTGGGCTTTGTTATTAAATCTGAGGTCCAGTGGGGGTTGGAGAGGGGAGTAGCTTACCTCAGTAGTTTTTTAACTATCAAGTGTTCAGCTCCAGAGCACCTTTACCAATTTATGGTCGCAGTGTCCCCCAGATGATCCAAGAGAAAGGGATATAACGGTGAGTAACAATAAATCCTGTTTTTTTACTGTGACATTCTTAGTCAGTAACAACTGGCACAGGTGGGAAGGATCAGTAATTAACCTACCTGATATAACGTGAAACCGGAAATCCACCAGCACCTTCTGATGAAACCTGAGTACAGGAGAAACGCGTTAAGGTTATTAGGACAAGCACAGCGATCAACTGATTCTCCTCACGATATTCTGGCTACCAAGACCGTGGGAAAACCATAACTACACTGGGATATTTGCACTCCGTATCTTCTGTCTACGCCAATACCAACTAGGGAGCTCCCCAGGAAAATATACACCGCTGCCATAGCCTGTCGGGCTGAAGCCCGCCCACCTTACCTATCTGCATAGGATTTCCCCACGAGAGACTGCCGGAGCGGCGTCCGTCGGGAGGACCGCAGACCTCCGTATATTGTGAGGTAATAAGTGGAAATCTAAATGGCATGTCAGTAACAGCTGACCTGGGAGTATAACCTGTGGATCGATCTTTATTTGGCTGACCCAGCAGAGCTCAACTGTGAGTATACTACGGAGATATTACATCTACTCAGATACCACAGTTTATGTAACCAACCTGCATTACCACAGACACAGGAAGGCAACATTTTGCCTCAATTACTATCTACATAGAACGTTAGAATTATACTGTGGAAATCATTATACTATAAGTGTCAGCCAACATCGTGATACATTGTGTTACAAGTGGAATTGCTACTGACTATTCTTTATTATATTGGAGCCCATGATTGAACTATACACAGAATTTACAACTATACATCAGTGCACCTTGTATATCTCAGTTTGTCTGGATGATAAAGGGCAACAATACAATATATTTCTAATTTCTACAAATCCTGTCGACAGGTGTAATGTGAGAAATATTGCCCCAATATAGGCTGTGCATATTTTTATACTAATACATCGTTTATGTTTATTTTTAGTTATGTGCATGCTATTTCTATAGATCTTGTATATCTATATTTTATTGATATTTGGTACATTTTAATACATTTTTTGGGGACAAATTCCATAGCGCAGATCTTTGTATATATACATTTAATCCTAACCCTAACTGCAGCCTAAACCTAACCGCAGGCTATCGCTAATCCTAACCGCAGCCTAACCCTAAAACTAAGCCTCATCCTAACACTAGAGGGTATGTGACTGTATCCCATTTTCCCTGTATGAAAATTCCCAGAAGTATGAATATGTGAATGAGTAGCAGAGACGGGGCACGTCTATACTGTACATTTACTAAGCGGAAACCCTTACTTGCAGAGTCAACCAACCCCTCTGCAGGAAGTGACAAGTCCCAGATTTTGATGTGAGCATGCCCAGTGTGGAATTGTGACCCCAGATCATCAGAGACCATGAGCAAAACTCTGAATTCTGTCTCTGGCAGTATATTTGGAATTGAGATGCTGTTTGTGTATAGGGTGGAAAGTTGGGGATATCTCATGTTCCTCTGTAATTCTTTGATACTTTAGCATATATTTATGTTACTTTTAATTGTTACTATGTTCCGTCTGATAATATTTTAAAGATCACTTTTAATTTCCCTTTTTTTGTATCACTTCCTTTGTGAATTTTTTGGTTGCAGGCTGACGATCGTTTTGATAGTTCCAGCAATATTAAAACACATGCAAAGAAGTTCCTATAATGGGATTTTCATTTCTGCTTTTCATTTTGAACAGAGACAAGAACAAGTGAAATGATTTAACGTGTACAGGCTCTATCACTTACGCTACAAAAGACTTCATAATAATAACATGCCCCCAGCCATTACTGTATTCCCTGTATATATCTACAGGCATTATTGTATTCCCTGTATATATCTACAGCCTTTACTGTATTCCCTGTATATATCTACAGCCATTATTGTATTTCCTGTATATGTCTCCAGCCATTATTGTATTCCCTGTGTATGTCTACAGCCATTATTGTATTCCCTGTATATCTCTCCAGCCATTATTATATTCCCTATATATGTCCCCAGCCATTATTGTATTCCCTGTATATGTCCCCAGTCATTATTGTATTCCCTGTATATGTCTCCAGCCATTATTGTATTCCCTGTATATGTCTACAGCCATTATTGTATTCCCTGTATATGTCATCACATAAGTTGAACAGATTGTCATCTTGATTTTTCGCCTCTGTCCCCTCCCCCGAATTTTTTTTTTCACTATGACCAGTCCCATTGACCTCCATGCATTTCAGGCCGTCCCATTAGATTACTTTGGATCCCATTACATTGCATTGCATTCCAAGCTTTCTAGCACTCTTTTAATAGGAAAAATAAGGGTGTTACTTAATATTAACACATTGGCTCCACATACAATGGGAATTGGGAGGAAATCTGGATAGTACATAAGGGATGACACAAGCCCCAATGTATGACTAACATACCTCCCACCTTCATACACATCATACGTATCCTGTTGCACACACTTTCACAAGTTGTGTGCGCATGTGCACATGCAAACTGTGGCTGCTTTTCACTCTCTGTGGTCTGGATCATGTCCACTGTTTAATGCCACTTATCTGGATCATCATTGGCAGATACATATTCACCTATATGCCCTTTAATTATCATGGGCGCGGATGCAAGTATTGCAGAGATCATTAACCTGTGGGTCAGGGCTCATAACCCCATATTCCCTGTGACACTCATTGTGCATCTACTGTCCCAATAAATAATGCTTTATAAAGATTTAATAGTATTCTCTCCAGTAACTAATACAGTTATACACATATTTTAATAGAACCACATTTCCAGATGTCTTTTATGCGCTGGGCTGTTTACTTTGAAGAATCCTGATTATCTAATGCAGATCATTTCACTCTCTTGTTGGGAGACAGAGAAATTGTGAAATGTGTTCCCAGCTTTAGAGGCATAAAAAAGAGAATGAAATAGATGGAAAATGAAATCTGCACCTGTACCACGCATGCTGCAATGTCAGAGGTTAAGATAGGAAAGAATACTTCTCAGCTCTAACTCTGTCCTGCTTTTACATTTAAGTTCAGTATATATATAGTTTATATTATAACATTTGGTTTAGTTTAAAACCCCCAAAAAAACGAATTTCGACTTGCTGGGCCATATTCACACCTAAGAGTGAGTGAGGTGCAGACAGATCCGCACCTAAATCATCCGTCCTGCCCCTAACCCACCCCTCGTTTTTAGGTACATTATGGCCCGTAGGCCCGTATTCAGGTTACCGGATGTATAACATATACGTCTGGTGTTTACCGTTTTTTACGGCTGCTCATGCGTAGTCATTTTTTAAGGTAATCTACTTATTTTTTTCATGACCGTATTTGCGCAATCTATGTAAGAAAAAGATACGTAGATTACGTAAAATAAAATTACTACGCATGCGCAGTATTAAAAATCGCTAAACACCGGACGTATATGTTATACACCGGTACTTTGAATACGGGCCATTATCTTTACAGTGTACAATACAATGTACTACGCTACTCCCTTAGCTGCTGTGTGCCTGTACGTGCCATCATTTCTTGCAATCCAAAGGACTCCTTTGTGTGGGCTTTTGGATCAGACGCAGCCCACATTCATTTTTCAAATGCTTCTACGGCTCATCTGCTGCCATAGGTGCCCTCTAGATGCCCCCTGAGTGCTATAACGTTAGTGACTTTAGCCAAAGGTGAGATCACACACATTGCTCCACAAGGTGGCACTAACTATAAAGCTTCCATCTGTAACAATAGGCTCTGTCTAAAAGGGATGTATTAAGACCAGACCCCCGTCTCCAGGTATTTTTTATTCTATGTCACATGACTCATTTTTCCCAGTGGCTAATACCTACTTGGAAACCCCTGGGCTGTTTGATTAATGCTAGACCAGGAGATCTCATACATGGAGCTGTGAGGTTTGTCTTAAGCTGCCAGCCTCCGACTACAGGGGAGGGGAGGGGGGGAGGGTAATGCAGCTGCCATAGGTCTGTGAGTCCCGTCCTTGAAGCGTTTGCAGCGGCAGGTCGGGAGTGTTGAAAATGATTTGTCTACGTGAGAGGAGGGAAGTATATAAATTGTACACAAGGGGCCTGATCCAGACCTACGATGTAGCGATGAGCATACTAACGCTCAGCGTTACATCATGGGACTCCCCCTGACCCATCGTATTTACACTCCCTTATGCCGGCTGAAAGCTACCCTAACTTCAGCCGGCGTAAGGGAGTGTAAATACACTGGGACGGCGGGGTTAGTACGATAACGCCGCCCTCCCAGCTTCATTACCCTCCCTCCCCCCGCCTACCTGCTCTTACTGCAGCGTAGTAACGCTGGGGGACGCCCCCTCCAGCTTTACTACGCTGCTGCTACGGACGCCTGATCCACGATCGAGCGTTGCCATAGCTACGCCGGGCAACATCTGCCCGGTGCATGCGCAGATCGTCTTTTTAGACGATCTTATGCTGCTGCCCGGCGTATAAACGTATCCAGACTTATGACCTGTCCCTATTTTATGTGAGGATGGTATGGATGTCTTAAGGTAGGAGTCTGCTGTTGGAATTCCTTTCATATCACCACTAAAAACCCGGGTTCCCTCTGCCTGTGCCCGGGTCTAATGACCTGGGAATTGCACCCGGGAAAAAAGAAGGGGTTTTCCCTGGTCCGACTCGTAAGGGTGCAAATGTGAAAGGTGCCACCCAGGTTTTTCTAACTTCAGCCGGAGTAAGGGAGTGTAAATACACTGGTACGGCGGTGTTAGTACGATAACGCCGCCCTCCCAGCTTCATTACCCTCCCTCCCCCGCCTACCTGCTCTTACTGCAGCGTAGTAACGCTAGGGGACGCCCCCTCCAGCTCGTAGTTACGCCGGGCAACATCTGCCCGGTGCATGCGCAGATTGTCTTTTTAGACGATCTTATGCTGCTGCCCGGCGTATAAACGCATCCAGACTTATGACCTGTCCCTATTTTATGTGAGGATGGTATGAATGTCTTAAGGTAGGAGTCTGCTGTTGGAATTCCTTTCATATCACCACTAAAAACCTGGGTTGTTGATGGTGATGTGAAAGGTTTCCTCTGCCTGTGCCCGGGTCTAATGACCTGGGAATTGCACCCGGGAAAAAAGAAGGGGTTTTCCCTGGTCCGACTCGTAAGGGTGCAAATGTGAAAGGTGCCACCCAGGTTTTTCAACCCGAGTCTCAAATTAACCAAATTGATTGTAGGGGTTTGTGTACTATTGCGATGGCAGGGGAAGAGTTTTCAAGGAAAAGGGCATGGTTTGGGTAGGATCAAGGTAGGTTTGTAAATGTTGGGAGATATGTAACCATCAGTTACCTCAGGGTTGCCGACTCTCCCGGAATATCCGGGAGACTCCCGAAATTCAGGCAGTTCTATTCTTTTCATTTCCATAAAACCACGGCCTCAAGTCCTGCCCCCTTGCCTGGCAATACTAGTATCCTAGTGTTGCTAGGGACAGGGAGGGACGTGATGACGCAAATTGCATCATCAAGCCCCGCCTCCAACCATATGAAACCCAAAAAGGGGTGGGGCTTAATGACACAACTTGCCTAAATCGTGTTATTAAGCCTTGTCCCCTGCATGCATCTATGGCTTCAATCCGGGATTTTCGGGAGGGAAGCTTTTAAAAGTCGGCAACCCTAAGTTAACTCTGACATCTTAAAGGTGTGTATTGATTTTTTTGATGTCGGTATAAATTCAGTGTGTACTGTGTCCCAATTTTCAGTGCAACAATTCCGCTTCCTTTTCCTGCATAGAGTAACCATTGTGGGCATGCTTATCGTTGCAGCAGAGGATTATGGGAAGTTTGAAACAGATTTACTGTCAAATAGAGTATAGGGCTGTAGTTCGTCACTGCAATGCTCTGTACTGTGACAGATCAGTTTCTGGCTAAGAAATGACAATTGTGGTCATTTTGCAACAGTTCCCTGTAAAACAGCGATATTCCCGACTGGTGCGTTTTCGGAAATTCTGTGGAAACGTACTATTTTTCTCATCTTTTAGCCTAACCTTAGCCATCCCTACTCTGCAGCCTAACATTACCCATCCCTGTTCCACAGCCTGACCTTTACTGTCCCCTTGTTGCATCCTAACCTTAACTGTTCCTTCTACGCAGTCTTACCCTAAACATCCCCTTCCTGCTGCCTAACCTTAACCACCCACAAACCTAACCATCCCAGTTCAGCAGCCTAACCTTAAACATATTGAACAAGTATCTTGTCAAAATAGGAGCATTCAACATTGTACCCCTCCCGAAATAACATTTTCTTTATTTGAAAGCTGTCAGATACATCCTGAGTGTAGTGTGTATGGAGACATTGGATGCAGGTTGTGGGCCGTATTCAGAGATCCGTTTACACGGCGAGTTCCGTGCGTATTTTTAGGTATCTTTCAGCTGCGCATGCTTAGTAACTTTTTACGTAGTATACGTAGACTATACATGCGTAAGTGCCACACGGATGGACTTGTGAATGGCACTTGGGTACATACGTCTGGATATGCGACGTAAAAATACGCACATGAAAATTTAAATAAAAATGGGCGGGGGGAAGGCATTTCAATGAAGGTATGTGGGCGCGACTAACATGAATCGCACATACGGAGGACGCATACGCACGCAACTGCTCACGGAAAGTTACAAGTGGTCTATGGAGGCGGAAGTCATCGACAGCACGGCCAAGAGGGGAGTGTCATGGGTGTGAGGGGGTGTGGCCTGCACCGGCCGTGCGTATAATTGCGCTCCTTCATGGAAACGGATCTCTGAATATGGCCCTGTGGCTTCATGTCCTGAGAGATGACTTTTGAACCTATTTCATTGCTAGAAACAACCCCAGTGTGTACCTAGCTTAATACTGACACCCATTTATAATAGTATTGTCATACAATTAGGATAAAACATGATTTTTTTAATGGCCACCTAATGGCCACCTATTAACCTGACTCCTGACACATTACTTCCACCAGTGAGATTTCATATGATAGAACTTGTTTACCCAGCTTCACATTCATAACATCTATAAATACTGCATTCCAAGTATATATAAAATATCTGTGAAATTGCTCAGATTACATCAACATGCGCCGGTGGATGATCTGAGGTAAATAAATAGTAAATAATTTACCACTTTCCAATTTCACTCCTTTGCTATTAGTGCACCCTACAAATAGCAGAAACCTAATGAAGCAATTTCAGAGCTCTGTCAGCTGTCTCTCGTGACTAAAATGGAGGCCGTGTCTTGACAGGGGTGTAATTATGGGCTGGTGGAAGTTGGAGCTGCTGGATAATATGTCTAGCATGTCGAGTATTTGAAGGACTCTCAGGCCTAGCTATAAATGGATTTAGTAGCCTATCGAATTTGTGCTGCTTCCATAGGGCAATGTGAGTATCTAAATAAAGTTTAGGGTTCAGGATGTACACATTGGCCTCCTTTGATTGGTCCGTTATCACGCTTACCAGGACCTTCACGTGTGCTTGAAGAATTGATGAAATTCGCATTGTGATGTTACCAATACTGAGTCTGATCCAGACTTAAGCTGAAAATCACTACAAAGAATATATAATCCCCTAGCGGGTGCAGATGTGCTGAAGTTAAAGTTCAAAATATCTGCAATGGAACCATTCACACTTAACAGGGTCATTAGGAGGTGGGACCCACGTATGCTGGAGAATCCCTCCTTTTTCCACGGAGCACGTACTTTGTATCACTTGGACACATTACTGAAGACTCCTGAAGCTTTAAGTGTACACGAAGTTCTCTTTCTTTTTTTTATGTAAGTCATATTGAAATTGAACTCGCTTTTTGTATGACTATTTGTACACTTATTTTAACAGTAAATATTGAACATTACTTCACTGAGTACATTCCTTTGGATAGTAGGCACAGATACTTTAGATCCACCCCTGCGCGCAGATAGATAGATATTATCTGATATTAACTTTAAAGACTGTACGTAGTTAATATATGGATGGAACCCTCTACGGAAATTGCGTAGTCTATATGACTACACATGCACAGTGGACTGTGCGGAATAATACGCACCTAAGAAGCATCAGCTTCTTAGATGTGAATACGGTCCATTAATATGATTAACACTTATTTATATAGTGCCACAAATTGTCCATAGAGCTTTACAGAGAATATTAGCCGTTTACTTCAGTCCCTGTCCCTATTGGAGCTACATACTAACACATATATACATACACACACAAACACACAAGCTAGGGAGCGCCCGGAGGAAACCCACACAGACACGGGGAGAACATAGAAACTCCACACAGATATGCCTTTTTGCAGATGACACCAAGATATGTAACCGGGTAGACACGCCAGGTGGGTTACAGAAAATGAGGGATGATCTAGGTAGACTGGAGGAATGGTCAAGAGTGTGGCAACTGCAGTTTAATGCCAAAAAATGCAAAATCATGCACTTAGGACATAAAAACCCAAAGGCTCAATATTTCCTTAATGGCATTACATTAGAATCTACCGAGGAGGAAAGCGATCTAGGAGTCATTATTTCCAGTAACTTAAAGGTAGCCAATCAATGTAACAAAGCAATGAAAAAGGCAAGTCAGATGCGTGGTTGCATAGGGAGAGGAATTAGTAGCAGAAAGAGAGAAGTAGTGATGCCCCTTTATAAATCACTGGTACGCCCTCACCTAGAATACTGCGTTCAGTTCTGGAGGCCATATCTCCAGAAAGACATAAATACATTAGAGACTGTGCAAAGAAGAGCAACTAAAATGGTCCATGGCCTTTGTAACAAAGCATACCAAGAAAGGCTAGAGGAACTAAACATATATAGCTTGGAGCAGAGAAGGGAGAGGGAGGACATGATAGCAGCTTTCAAATACATCAAGGGTTGTGACAAGCTAGAGGAGGGTGGCATTTTTCAAAGGAAGAGGTGTAATAGAACAAGATTATAAACTGGAGGGTGGTAGATCCAGAGGAAATGTGTGAAAAAATTACTTCACTGAAAGAGTTATAGATAAGTGGAATAGCCTCCCATCTGAGGTGGTTGAGGC
>WWET01001356.1:356547-366627 GCA_011038615.1 Limnodynastes dumerilii | reverse complement strand
ATATATATATATATTTATTTTTGACTTTCAGAGGGAGGGCTCCCAATCAGCTACTATCGTTTTGTTCTAATCTGCCTTCCTGGAGGTTGCTAGAACGATCCTACTGCAGATTCTATAAGCGCAAACTGTCAGTTTCATCCTTCTGTCTAATTAGAGCCATGCGCCTAGTTTATATGAACCTCGAAGCACTCACTTCCTTTCTTCTAGGAGGGCGATCTCCCGCTTGACTTGGTGGTACTCCTCCGCAATTTTGCAGTGCTGCTTAAACACCTGCATGGACTCCTTGGAAGTGTTACATGGTGGGAGAGGCTGGAAAAAAATGCAAACAATGCATTAACGTTGGACAGTGTAAGTCATTCTTTTTCGATTGTGTTGGGAATTTTAGACGCAGAGTTCCGTAGAATGTGCATTATGGCTGACAGCTCACGCATTGCATTGGGTGTGGGTGGGTGTGTGTGGGCGGGGAGGGTGTGGTTTTACAATGGATAATGGGGGCATAATTACTATGGGGGTGCTATGGAGGAGAGAGGGGGCCTCTTTACCTGCACTCATCAAACGGTCACAGACAATGCTCAGCACTTACACATGGCCTGGACACAAAACCCTTCCATAACTTCTCTGCACATATCTGCGTCCATACGAACGTTGATCCGTGTGCAACCGCTTAATGTTACCCCAACACTTCATTTACATGCCTATCCCCGGCAGTCTGGCAGGGATATGGCATTGAAGTGCCACTGCCTCATCCCCTCATCCTCATCCCAGCCTTCGGAACGGAATTCTGTATACTAAGAGATCCATAGTGTAATATCTGCGCATGAATGTGTAGATGTAACCTTACAGGGGTCCTCTAATGTTATTGAATGGAGATCAGGCTCTGTCCTCTCTCGCTCTCCATTCTAAACAGACCCCATAAATAGCCCACACGATCTGTTCTTCATAACCTAATGGGAAAAACAATACTGAGAATACCAGGCCGCTTACCTGAAGCTGCTGCTCTAGATCTGGAAAGGAGAGGGGGAAGGTATTCTCTGCGGATGGTTCATCTGTAAAGAGTAAACACGATTCGTGAATAAAAGCAATATATTTATAGAAATATAGGTGTGATAACCGATCTCGGTATATCCCAGAGAGAAGAGCGAGATGCTGATATGAGACGTGGATGGATGACGCGTTTTTATGTAAGTTGCGTCAATAAGGCCCTTTTTCCTTCCTATCAATGGCCTAACGCTTACTAGTAACAGTAGGTTACACCCTTAGTTAAGCCAGGGTCATAGTTTGGATAGACGGGATTTGAAGCCCTCAATCCCATTTTGGGAGACATGCCTGAATTTCGTGAATCTCCCGGACATTCCTGCAGTTTTTGCAGCCATGGCATAAGATGAAGTAAATCCGGGAAATGTTAAGGTAAGTGAATAATTTCCTGGGATACTGGGAGACATGCCTGAATTTCGTGAATCTCCCGGACATTCCTGCAGTTTTTGCAGCCATGGCATAAGATGAAGTAAATCCGGGAAATGTTAAGGTAAGTGAATAATTGCCACTGTCCTACAATGTCCAGGAGACTCTTGCATTTCTTAGGCTTCCTGGAGAGTGGGTTACCATGACCCTTGTGCCCAGGGCTGGCATGATTCAGGTCATGCGTCATCCTCCACTGGCTAATATTGTGATTATGGAGATGTTGGAGAGGGGGCTGATTGTGCTGCAGGTGTTATGAAGCCATGAGTCCAACTATTAGCTATGTCAGAGTTGCTGACTCTCCCGGAATATTCGGGAGACTCATGAAATATTGGAGAACTGACAAATCTCCCACAAGTCCCAACCCCCTATCAATCTCTGTTGTAATCCCTAGAGTTACTAAGGATGGGTGGAACTTGATGACATCATCAAGCCCCACCCACTCCCTGGAACACTAGGGATTACGGTAGTGATTGACAGGGGGTGGGGCTTAATGGTGCGATTTTTACTGGGCATTTTTTTGCAATTCAGTGGTGTCTGTTGGGTATGTGCTGGGGTTGTTTTTTCCAGCTTTGGTACAATGGACCCGATTCACAGTTAAGAAGCTGCTGCTATTTCTGTGCGTATTTGTGCATGTGTAGTACATTTATTTATACAATCTATGTAGGTTTTAATAACGGCGAGTCCTTAAGAGCGATTTACAAAGCCGATCGTAATAAGATAAGTAAGACGGGGAATGCTGAGCCAGCTTGAGAAGAAACATAAGAAAAGTGCAGGGGGGAGGCATTAAAATGGGGCTGCTGGGACACGGCTTGCAAAAAACGTGCTAATATTTGCTACTTAAGAACATACACACGCATGGGAAGATTAAGCTGCCTTTGGCATTCTTAAGTTGCTTAAGAACCACAAAATCGAGGGTGCGTCAAGGGGGTTGCCTTGCCACTTAGATGCGTGCATTCTTTCTTATTCATTCTTATCTGTGAATCTGGTGCAGTATGTGTAACTGTTGAGAGGTATGCACCATGCACATTCTGAAGTGCATCTGCAAATATTGTCCCTGATTAAAATATCTGAACTTTTTTCATAAGTGCATCTTACTGTTCAGTTACAGAATAAAGTGCAAATATTCATTAACTACAATTCAAAAGCTTAATTCAGACTGGGACGTACACCCAGTGGTGTAGCAATTAAGACCTGACTGTCTGCTCTCGGAGAAGCATTACAGGGAAGAGAAGGTTTATTAACCCAGTCATTGTACAGTACAGGCGTGTCTATGCATTTAAGCACATTCCAGACCAAGGCCCAGATTCACAACACTGTACGTGTTCCACATACGGTTTTAATTTCCCGATAGTAGCTACTACACATGTGTAGTACCTATTTTACATAATCTATGTATCGTTACGTAGATTGTGTATATTTGGTCTTTAAAGACCGCTTTTTCGCAATCTACGTAACGAAACGATACGTAGATTATGTAAAATAGGTACCACACATGCGTAGTAGCTACTATCGGGAAATTTAGACCGTATGAGGAACACGTACAGTGTTGCGAATCTGGGCCCTGATGTTTAAGTATAATTTACAGGGGTATGCCAAGATTATTCCTAAACCTCCATTATTTGCGGACAGTTTTTCAAATTCAAGATGCATCCTTTTTCACATTTGGGCCTGGGCACTGCCCCTAGTGGCCAGTGTGTGTTTCTTGAGCAAATTAATAAAAAGGAAGGGGGAGAACCAGAGTCGGTGCTAGCTTGTCTGTCGGCCCCCACCCCTGTAAAAAAAAAAAAAAATTTGCGCCCACCCCCCTTATTGCAAAATTCCCCCCCCCCATTCTTGCAAAATCCCCCCCCCCCCCCAAAACTTGATCATTATCTTGATCAAGATCTTGATTCATGATCTTGATTCATTATTGTATGCCAGCCTCCCCAAACAGTCTTGATTTATTAGTGTATGATGACCCCCTCCCCAAACAGTCTTGATTCATTAGTGCATGCCCCCCAAACAGTTTTGATTTGGTACACACACACTAACTTACCTCAGAACCTGTCTAGGTTCTGGCAGGGGACCGGTGACGAAGCTTCCTCTCTCCATCACCCTCAAACACTTTACACCCGGTGCGGTTTGGGGGATAGCAGCCGAGGGGAGCGCCCCTCTGGCTTGGCGCCCCCCCCCTTCCTTGCTTACCCCGCTTACTGTGTTCCACCGGCCCTGGGGAGAACGCTTTTCTCTGTATGACAAGCCATGGAGGCACCGCTCTCCACATAGCCAAAGTATGTTTACAAGTTATAATGCAGAGTAATTACAGTAAAAAGTGACAACATGATTTCACAGAGGAGAAGACATCATGGCATGACTTAGATATAGGATTAACAGCAACATTAAGGGACAAGACTAAACAAGATGATAAAAGCATATTCGCTCTCCATTTCTTAGACTATAAATATCAGATATGACAGCTATGGCTCTCTGCTATTTTATCACTGACAAATTTAACTCCCTCCAAGGCACGAATTGCCACCTTTAAAAATAGGTGAAAGTTCTAAAAGCAGAGAGATGAATCATGCTGTGCGGCCATGGCCACTGGGAAAGACTCAATCTGCCTCCTCCAGCTGCTTCACATGCGATTGGCCGAGCAGTTTTATAGCCGTTTCTGAAGATTTCTCTGCCTCGGAGAATGGAAAGCTGTGCTTCGCGAAATGCTCTTATCCATCATCACCTCAGCTGCTCTCATGATCTTAATCTTCCTGAGCTGGCCTCAGACATTTGTAAGTCTAGAAAATAGAAATCTCAGGCAGCAAGTTAGTTATAGTATTGCAGGGCTTGACCAACCGGTGGTGACCAGGCAGGGGCGTAGGTACATGGAGTGCAAGACTACAAGGCTACAAGGCGAGGACGACCCATTGCTGCTGTCAGAGTGCAACAGTGCTTGTAATGGCTCGGATTGACAACACCGTACATGTTGCTCATATGGTCTTAAAATACAGATAGTCGCTACTACGCATGCGTAGTAACTATTTTATGTGATCTACGTATTTCGTTACGTAGATTGCGATAACAGGATATTCAGGAAGTGGTCACAGAGTTTGCTGCATGCAGATTGACAGTCATGACATACACAGAACATGGAGCCCTGCAGTGAAGTGTCTACAGGCTGCACTGCACAATGTTCATGTGTGTTCATGGCATTTTCCGTAACGGTTCAATAAGTTGTATTTGAGTGTCGGCTGAGCGGTGTTTACCCAGTTTCCACTCAGACTTTGTTCCAGAAGCTCTGGAAAGAGATTACACAACTCCAGCAGAACAAATCACTTTCACTTCCTTTAGGCAGAATATACAGTAAATCATAAAGGGCTCCATTTACTAATAACAGGGCTCTGATCGCTGTTTTAAGTAATCAAGGCTCGCCGCGCCTTTTTTTCAATTTTTTTCCCATTTTGCCCACTGAAATACCCATTGGTGTTCCCTGTTCATATGAACAAGGAACACCATTGGTGATTCCAGTGGGCAAAATATATATGGATTTAAAATTGAATATATATTTAAAATGTATTAAATTATTTATTAGTTGTTAAAAAAAAATTACAAAAATAATAGTTACATTTTTTTTTGCGACATTGGACCAGATTCACAGATTGAAAATAAGAGAGGAAACCATGGTGATTGCAGGGGAGTCATATCTTATCTGTTGCAAACAGTATTAGAGTTGAGAGGTGATGTTTCCTATCCCAAGTCTAAATAACAGTGTGATAGTAAACCTGGTCAGTATCTGTGTGCAGTAAGCAATTCAAAGATATATCCCGGCATGAAACAAAATACAATTAACTTGACTCCCCCTGAAATTAATGTGATTCTGCCCAGTTGTAACTTTCCTCTCTTATATTTAAACTATGAGTCTAGTTCATTGAAAATGCCTATGTATTCCAGCGATCCTACACATACCCCCCACCTTTCCTCTCCCTAATAACAGCTATTAAAAGGGGGTATATGGGGAGACTGCTGGAATGCTTTTACCAACGCCATTTTCAGATGGTATTTTAGGCCCGTATTTAGACTACCAGGTGTATAACATATAAGTCCGGTGTTTAGAGATTTTTACTACTGTGCATACGTAGTAATTTTTTATGCAATCGACGTATCTTTTCCTTACGTAGATTGCATGTATGCGATCTTAAAGCAACCTGATAATGATCAACTTTTTTTGTTTACTCACATAAAGGTGCAATAAATATATACAGATGATACATTTAAATGGAATAACAATGGGGTAAATCCAGAACTCCACTTGCAATATGTTTCCTCGCGTAGCGTATTTCCGCGTGCGTGCCTTCTATACACTCCCCTCGGCACACCCCTTGAATGTACATATTTTGTCCGAGATCCGCTTACCAAACCCTACCTTAACTTTTGTCCATGTAACCGATGTCATCCGCTCACGTACGTATGGGCAACACGTATTTACGCAGCTAAGCACGCCCATACTGTACACTTTAAATGCAAACCCCCGCCTACATAACGTATTTCAGACGTATTTTAGGCTCACGTAAAATTGGCACACCCACGCGTAAGTATTTACGTGACACATACGTGAATGGCCCATACGTTCACATTTACCCTACGTTATGAAGCATATTTTTTATGGTGCGCATGCGCAGTACTTACAAAAACGCGATTTTACGTCTCCGCCACGCATAAATTCGCTCACAAGCGTTGTTCTGGATCTGGCCTCATGTTCTATTTGTGACTTTCTTTCATAAATGCTGGCTTAAGGTGAATTTTTTGCCCTATTTGCAACATTTCCTCCTGCCGTGCATTTCTTTGAGCTACACCTTTTTTATGAGTGCGGATCCATCCCCCAGATTCTGTTTGGAGGTCTTTTCTACATATATACTGTACATCATTTGACCTTGTTGGAAATCTCCTCATTCTCCTGATTTCTGAACCTCCTACAATTTCCCAGAAAAATATAACTAGAAGGAATTTGCGCTGCTTGTAAAGTCTATGCACTGCAACGTTATGGCGTAAATCAAGCATTTATTGCATAATTAGTTCCCCGAAGAAGCTGAAAGAGCATTTTATAACCACAGAACAACAGTCAATGACTTCAAAAATAGTTGTGATGGCTCTGCAGAGGGTTATTGCATTCCATAGTACATTTCATAATGGGCCTGCCCAAGCGACTGTTCAACAGCTGCAATTTATATTTTTAGATTGGTAATTCTAAGACATCTTTAAACCGAGGAGCAAACACTGTGTCATGGAAAGGTCTTAATGGACTGGTGGCCACTGTCATGAAGTCTAATTTGAGAAGGTGCTAGACTTCTACAATATAATCATATATCAACGGCGGCAAAGGCTAATTTGTTTTAAGCAGTAAGTACAAAAAGTCTTTCTCCAAGTGTCCAAGACTTTAAGACACATTGGACCAGAGTCACAGATAAGAAGCTGCCGCTATTTCTCTGCGTATTTTTAAGAACGGTTAAACTGTGCATGCATAGTACCCTTATTTACGCAATCTATGTAGGTTTTAAGAACGTTGGGCTGGATCCAGACCTAGTTAAGTGCTTGAACTTAGTTACTCCTGGGCTAAACCATGTTGATTGCAGGGGAGTCATATTTCATCTGTTGGAAACAGTATTAGAGTTGAGAGGAGATGTTTCCTATCCCAAGTCTAAATAACAGTGTGATAGTAACGCTGGTCAGTATCTGTGTGCAGTAAGCAATTCAAAGATATATCCCTGCATGCAAAGACTACAATTACCTTGACTCCCCCCTGAAATCAACATAATTTAACTAAATTCAAGCACTTAACTAAGTCTGGATCCAGCCCGTTGATCCCTTAAGAGCGATTCATGCAGCCGTTCCTAATGAGATAAGTAAGAAGGGGGTGCTTGGAAAAGTTAGGAAGGAAGATAAGAAAAGTGGGTGGGGGGCATTTACATGGCTCAGACAGGGCGCGGCTTTCTATGTATGTTCACTCTTAAGCGCAACTAAAGAAGATACATACGTACGGCAAGATAAGGCTGCCTGTGACATTCTTAAGTCAGTTAAGAACAGCAAAAACGAGGGCGTGTCAAGGGAGTATAACTGCAAACCCATTCATTCTTATCTCCCTTCTTATCTGTGAATCAGGTCCACTGACTACAAACCGGAAATATAATTACATACAAGTTACACAGTTAAAAGTATTAAAAACTGGGGAAGTGAAATTTTTATATATATATATATATATATATATATATATATTTTATGTTTTTCATAGTTTGACAATAATTTAGAACAACAGTGCGCCATATTCAGAATGAATACCGTAGGTCGTCTGTTCATATTGCGCATGTGCAGTACAAGGACTTCCGCACCGGAATGCAGCCAACCGATGCATAAATCTTTATTTCCATATGGGACAGGCCCACTCACCATCTGCATGAGATACACATGGTGGCTGAGGATAGGAATGGTGGAGCTGATTCACACTTCAGAGGGAGGTAAATAACTGTATTTACAGAACCCCCACAAAAAAATTCCTGGTTATAGCCATTCTATGGGGACTTCCTGATACAGAGACAAAGGACTGGATTCATACTAATAATTTTCCCATAGTTTCAATGCATTTGGAATGGATTCTGTCACACCACAGGGTCGGAAGGAATTCCACCCTATCCTGGCTTAGGAGCAATTACACTTCGACCAGACAGACAGGGTTGTGACTTATATTTACTATGTACACTATGGGTGTAGCAATGCACTCATACCAAAGCAGATTTCCAAATTGACGCCATTTTGCATGGGTAGAGAGAAAAGTTAACATAGACTCTGGATATTGGAAGTCCATTGCTGCATGGATATCATGGCCCTGCATTTTCGGATCTCGACTCATCCAGAGCAGGGAAATACGAAGCCAACAGAAATGGGTTCTCTACAAGTGTAGAGCAGGGTTGCCATCCAGTAATTGGTACAGTTCTCCCAGTATCCCGGGAGAGCGGGCAAATCTCCTGCAGGGGACTGGAGGCTGTGGATTCATTCAAGCCACAGCCTTAAGTCCTGCCCCCTGCCTAGCAACACTACCCTTAGTGTTACTAGGGGCAGGATGGGGCTTGATTATGCAATTTGCATAATCAAGCCCCATCCCATCCCTACTAATGCTAAGAAAAGGGACATTTCTGGTCAGGGGCAAGGCTTCAGATGCGGTTTGCATAAATCATGCCATTAGGCCTGGCCCCCTTTCAGGCATGTATGGCTTCCCTCCGGGATCTCCTGGAGCGAAGCTTTAAAAAGTCGGCAACCCTTGTGTAGAGAACTCATTGCATTGTAGGCTCACTTTGGGTTAAAGTAATTGTCCATAGTAATAACTTTTATAATTTAGAAACTTTGATATTTAGCCAATTTAGCAATCTCCAAAATGACCACCTGTCTCTTTGTGTTAATTAAAGTTTTTCTTGTTGATAAAAATAAGAAAAAAAGCAAGCAGAATATCTTCAACCATATTGCTAAATAAAACACTCTGCAAACTTGTATTGATCATCACACACTCAACTTTCTATCACATATTGGACTATGTCTTCAATCAGCATTTATTAAATAATTCCAGCTCACCTAATTGATTCTTCTAGAAATCAATAATAGCTCTCATTAGATATAATGGTCTGTAAGATCATGCCAGTTTTTCAGCCATTTTGCCATACATCATAAGATTAATCTACACTATAAAAAAAGTCCAGATTCCAGCAGTTTTATTTTTCATGCTTTTCTTCACATAAGTAGAAAAATAAGAAACAATCCAAGTCTAACATACTGTAACGATGAGGGTAAAGAAACGGCTATTATAAAAAATGATGGTTTAATAATATAGGGCTCGATCCAGACTTAAGAAGGAGCTTGAAATTTAGAGAGGAAAGTCACTCCTGGGCTAAACCATGTTGATTTCAGGGGGAGTCAAGTTAATTATATTCTTTACATGCAGGGATATATGTTTGAATTGCTTACTGCACACAGATACTGACTAGCATTACTACCACACTGTTATTTAGACTTGGGCTGGGAAACATCACCTCTTAACTCTAATTCTGTTTGCAACAGTTGAAACATGACTTTTCTCTCTTAAGTCTGGATCCAGCCCATAATGTGAGCAGAATCCAGAGCCAATGACATTGCTTATATTACATTGGGACATACCAATCCACAGGTTGTGAATGAGTAGGTGGGTTTTACTTCCAAATAGGCATTAAAGTACATTTGTCAAGTTATTTTTTCTCTCCCCTCCGAAATCATGCCACTAAGCAATGCTGCGGCCCACAGCATTCTGACGCAAGGGGTGGAGTTACACAGCTACAAATTGCATTATACTGCATCACAAGCCCCGGTGGGATTGAGGAGATGTCAGTATCATCAAACCCAAAAGAGACTGATACAAGCCTCAGCTTTCCAGCAGTAGGAGTCCGTAGAAGGAGACAGATGAATCATTGTCACCGGTCTCCTACCACTGAGAGTTGCTGCTGGGATTTGGTTTGCTGGTCCGATGCTCTGATTTTCGACAGTGAACATGCCGGCAGTATTTATGAATTGGTAATTTTCTATGATTGAATATTGTAATGTCGACATGTTTGTAGGCATCAGGGCCTCCAT
>WWET01001356.1:323293-336112 GCA_011038615.1 Limnodynastes dumerilii | reverse complement strand
CTCTCTCTCTCTCTCTCTCTCTCTCTCTCTCTCTCTCTTTCTCTTTCTCTCTCTCTCTCTCTCTCTCTCTCCCACTTTCTCTTCTTCTTTCTTTCTCTCTCTCTCTCTCTCTTTTCCTCTTTCTCTCTCTCCCTCTCCTTATAAAGTCAGAGTAAGAGACTGACAATTTCACCCATTGCAAATAATAAAATTTGAAATGAAAACAACTATTCATCCCATCACTTAACAATGTTTTATTTCAAGTGACAAAAATATACTAGGGGCTGCTTTTTGTCTTTAAAATAGAGAAAGGTGATAGTATAGTTAGTCATAAAAAAACACATTAAAAACAATCTTATTTAAATCTTCACCAACATGAATATGATTTGTTTTAAATCAATGCTTATCCCTAATTGCACAGCTGTTCCGGTGGCACTGACCTGGTGGGTTGCGAGAGACTTTCTTTAGCCTTTATAGTTGGATTACTGACACACAAAATAAGATTATACATAATATATTTGTTTGTTTTGTAATTTAAATTTATAAACATTTTTTTAAGTTTTTTTTAATAATAAAAACAATGACATTCCAGACTTTGGCATTTTGGGCTAGACAGGGTGAGATTGCAGTGATCTACAGTATTGGTGTTTCCTCTCAATGGGCTGGATCCAGATTTAAGTAAGTGCTTGAAATTAGTTACTCCTGGGCTAAACCATGGTGATTGCCGGGGAGACATATTTCATCTGCTGCAAACAATATTAGAGTTGAGAGGAGAAGTTTCCTATCCCAAGTCTAAATAACAGTGCGATAGTAAAGCTGGTCAGTATCTGTGTGCAGTAAGCAATTCAGAGATATATCCCTGCATGCAAAGAATACAATTACCTTGACTCCCCCTGAAATCAACATGGTTTAGCCCAGGAGTGACTCATTTCAAGCACTTACTTAAGTCTGGATCAAGCCCAATGGCCTTGATTCACACTTAATAACCGTGCGTACTTATTTCCTTCTTATCTGTGAATCCGGTCCAATTTGTTACGATTCAGACTGAATCCTGGGAAACGTAGGTAGGCCCTGGGTCGGGACTTTCCAGTGTGAACGCTCCGTGTCTGGGTAATGCAATCCAACATTAATTTAGTCTGGATCCAGACTTACAAAAAGTAGATGTTTTCCAAAAGCTAGGATAAAAAAATGTCTGCATTTTGTGTTCTGCACATCGGCACATTGGGCGGTTACCATTGGAACGCACCCGAGGGAACTTAATTTTTTACCACGTCGCCGTGGTGGGGGGATGCAGTTGCTGGGTTTGAAAATGATACAACCACCAGCTGAATGACTGAATGGCTGAATGGCAGCTGAATGACTGAATGGCTGAATGGCAGCTGAATGACTGAATGGCTGAATGGCAGCTGCATCATTGCTCAAAACTTTCTAGATATAGAAAATTGCTATTGGGAACGGGAACCTATTTACTGTTCCCTATGGCTACAGGATGCGGTGGTTACAATTGCTACAGGGTTAGGCTGTAGGTTAGACCCTACCTTAAGTCTGGATAGCGCACCGTGCTTACAGAGCGCCAATACTGTACATCTAACATGCATAACTCCTCTCTCTTGTGCCTGCTCCCACCCCCAGAAATGTACGGAGATTGCAGTGAGTGCTCAAGTACAAAGGAAAAGTGGCCATTCTCTGATCCGAGCAATCTGAAAATGGCGATTTTTCAAGAGTTAGGATCAAGTTCATAGTCTGAAATGGATGTGCTTTACTGTTCCGATGATCTGAATGCTGACAGGTAACATGATGCCACTAAAATGGAGACAGCGCTCACTGAGTTCCCGTGTTACCGCGACACCTGTCTAACAGAATATTGTAATGCCGACATCTTTGTAATACTGACATATGCAGCGCAAATGTATGGTGGGGCACTGTATGCTTGGCTGCTAGTAAATTCCATTTATTTATATGCAGGTTTTTATATTACAAATATATACACACACACATACACACGCATACACATACACACACACGCACAGACACATACACACACACATACACAGACACACACACACACATACACACACGCACAGACACATACACACACACATACACACACACACATACACACACGCATAGACACATACACACACACACAGACACAGATGCACACACACACGCACACACACATATACACACACATACACACGCACATACACGCACACACACACATATACAGACATTAGGGCTAATTTATTCAGTAGCCAGTTAACCTGCCAGCATGTTTTTGGAGTGTTTGAGGAAACGGGAGTGGAAAGGCCACAGCCCCACTCACGAACGGAGTTCCAGAACCCTACCCCACCTTGTCCACACATACATTTTTACATGTGGGCAAGATCATCAGACATAAGGGCTAAACCCAGCCCTTACTGTACAATTATAATTTGTAGGCCAGCCCAGCATGTGTATATAGCACGCACAGAGTTCTGGCCCGCCCCACGCATGGAAGTGCTGCATGTACGAAATCCACTTCCGTACATCCAGAGTCCCGTGCGTGGCCCAGTGTCCTGGACATGTGCGCTGCATTCTAAACAGCTGTTGAAATAGCGTTTTCCTGGAATAGGAACTTCATGAAGTCGTAAATGAAAGAGGAATAATTACCCACAATAATGAAGCTCAGTAATTCTGAAAAGATACCACGGGCATCTCCTTCGATATATTGGGCAGTTTGATAATGAGATCTAGTCATTATTTACCCTGGTTTCACTTGCAATAGGTTTCTTGAAAAATAGTCCTCACAGCATTATGCTGAGAAACCTGTTCAACATATTTGCTAAAACAGTGCAAATGCATTACTTACAAATATCAAGCACTGAATACATTTGAGCAATGATGCTTTAAAGGAGAACACTCCATTCAAAGTGAATTGTAAAACAGTGCCACCCAGTGGCAACACCATCACATTATAAGGCACTTCTCTTGTTTGACATTTATAAGCAATGTATTTTGGAAAATCTGGTCTTTGGCTTCCTAAAGTCAATCCATTACAAAATAAATACAGAACAAGTTTTTTCCTATTAGTTTCACTTCATCAAAAATGGTTTTGTGATATTTACAGAGCAGACTGTACAGCACATAAGTATCTGTACTGACTGATTCTACATATATATATATATATATATGTATATGTATGTATGTATGACAATGGAAATTTCTAAGCATTTACATCTGGGAGTAGAAAACGGCCATTTAAAAAGATAAACGTTTATTTTCATCTTCTGTATTAATATTAATCCACTGCTTTCTGGTTAAGTTCTGATTTGCTACTTTATTACTTTTATATCGATTACATAACAACAAAATATTGTTTTGTTTTTTACAGGCAAATAAGTGATAAAAAAGTCACTGTTAGCCATTTGGGAAGTAACATTACAAACCTACTGGCTTCTCACAACACTAGATAGGTTTAGGCAGATGACTAGGGGGCAGCATGGAGGAGCTCATTGGGCCAGATCCAGACCTACGACCGCTAGCGTATTTACGCTAGCTGTAGTCGTAAAAACGCTGTTTTCCATGTTCTGCGCATGTGAGCGGCAGATGTTATGACCAGAAACTCTGAACATACTTACGAGACTACGATCAACAGCATAACTATGGACGAAGGAGCGTGCCAGACATACGACACCCGTAATTATGCTTCGGAGGCGGGATGAGGCATGTAAATCGTACAGTGTGGGCGTTCTTAGGTGCGTAAGTACGTTCAGCCATTACGGCCGACGGCAGTTACGCTTGGAAAAGTTAAGGTAGGGTTTGGCAAGCGTAAAACTTTAAAAATACATGCGACCGAGGGGAGTGCAGAGGGGAGGGCATAGTAATTACGAAAGCGTAAATAGGCTTCACATTGAAACAGCCATTGTCATGTCCCTAACAACTGAACAGGTAAGCAGTAATTTCCACCGGGGTTTGTGTGTTCAGGAGAGGAGGCTCAGCTGATCCTCTGCAGAAGAGTTTATTGTATTGCTTAGCCAATCAGCTCTCAGGGACATGACAACTGCGGGAGATCACCTAAAATGCGGCACCTACTAAGTACTGTAATATGAAGGAACTGATCGCCTGTGCCATTGTAACAGTACAAGCAAGCCATGCTTTCCCTAAACCTAACCTTCCCCTTCTTCAGGCCTAACCGCCGTTGGCCCGCAGCCTAACCTCTAACCCTTCATACCTCAAAGCATAACCTCCAACCCCTCGCAGCAAAACCCTAATCTAACCACCGCAACCTCTTAGTATTGGGAACGGAAAAATAGGTTCCCGGTCTCAATTGCAAGTTTCTATTTTCAGCCTATTTCCAACAATAATGCAGCCGCCATTCAGATGGCCGCTGTATCATTTTCGAAATATGGCCGCTCAGACCGGCAACCACATTCTCTTAATATGTTACATGATATGATTAATGTGATGCCTATAATGTACACCACATAAATACATGGTGGTTTATTAGGTAAAATAAAATTATAACTTAAATGGCAATGTTAAGTGATTACAACTCTACTATTCCTGAGTAAATTGGGGAAACCCTCTGGATATGAAAGATAATCAGTGAACCGACCCCTACCTTAACATTTCCGTGACACACCAGAATTATGGATAGTGTGGTGTATGTTGGACATGCCTACACTGTATAGTTTAAATGCCTTCACTATCTCCCCTTGTGCTCGCTCCTGCCCTGTTGTCAGAGACTCTGCTAGAAAAAAAAAATCGGATCGCTTATGTTACACGCTGCATATGGCTGCAGCGTGTAAATGTGTATTTGTTATATAGCAGGGTACTCTGGTCCTGGTTTACCCTGAAGCATTCCTTCTTGCTAGGGATCCTGGCTAATTGGGGGGCAGAGACCTGACCTGGACAATAACACAGAGGGGGCATAAAGAAAGTATGGGCACAGGAGGGGGGGGGCAGATGGCAGACCTGGACAATAACACAGCATGTTTTTAAGCAATATAATGTTGTTTTGGTTACAGATGGCAGACCTGGACAATAACACAGAGGGGGCATAAAGAAAGTATGGGCACAGGAGGGGGGGGGCAGATGGCAGACCTGGACAATAACACAGCATGTTTTTAAGCAATATAATGTTCTCAAGTTTTGGTTACATTTTCATTCCTGGGAATGGGTGAGTAGGGGCCCCTGTGCATTGCTTTGCCCAGACCCTACAATTCTGACAAGACGGCCCTGGGACTAAGCAGTGACCGACAGAGGACAGGACTGATGCAACTGAGACGCGGAGCAATGGCAGACTGCACTGGGGATATTACTTGGAGCAATTGCAACCAATTGATTGGTGCTGCACACAGCAGATGGAATGAGCTGGATGGAGTCTGTAGCAGTTGCAATGATCTGCAGGTGTAGCATGATTGGCTTACTGCACAGTGACTTCTCACCATGTGACCGGTTGACAGCAAATCAGAATTGCTTCACTGCCAGCCATTACTTCCACATCCAGAAGTTCAGCGATGTGATGGTCTTCCTCTGCCGGATCCTCAGATGGGTGAGGGGCTCTTCTTCCTTTATTCAGCGCTGTTTCTCCTCCAGTGTCCCACTGTGGATTCGTCTCTGGCACTGGTGCTGCAGTCAGCACTCTCACATCATCAAGACGCTGCATCAAAAGGGTGTGTCCTGTGCCACCAAATGGATATCTCTCGTAAATAAATACCCATGGGAAAACTATCTCAATATAAATGGCAGCATCAGTATTTACTAATTGATTGTTACATTGTCAGTGAATCAATACTTTCAGTATTACTGTAAAGACCGAACAGGAGATCCAGGGCGGAACTAGCGAAATGTGGGCCCAGGTGCAAATAATATGCTTTGGCCCTGATGATATCCCAGGTAACCCAGTGGGGAGTTTCGGCAGTGCGGTGATGATGGCTGTTGGCCCTTGTATCAGCATGGGCCCCAGTGCTGCTGCACCTGTTGTACCAACAGTAGTTCCGCCCCTGAGGAGATCCGTTGACTTCTTCATCTTTATAGGAAAGATAAAAGTAGGTAACGCTGCAACTACAAAACAAGAGACCAAACTGTATTTTACATTTCTGTCTCTATTATTGAAGTCATGTTGTCTTAGATCACTGCCAGTCTTTCATTAGATCTTGGCCTCCATGAAAATGTCCATCTCCATAGACATCAATGCAGGACACAATTTCTAAATTCTGTTAAGAATAATAATTGAACATTTGCACCAAAAGAGCTTTAAGTATATAAAAAAAGGTTTATTAACAAAAACAAAATGCAAGTGTTTTCATAACATTGGGGTAGATCCAGAACACCGCTTGCAATGCGTTTACTAGCGTAGCATATTTACGCGTGCGTACCTTCTATACACTCCCCTAGACACACCCCTTGAATGTACGTACTTTGACCGATTTCCGCTTTCCAAACCCTACCTTAACTTTTGACCGCGTAACCGCTGTCGTCCACACACGTACGGATGGGCAACACGGACTTACGCAGCTAAGCGCGCCCATACTGTACACTTTAAATAAAAATCCCCGCCTACATTGCGTATTTTACACGTACTTTTGTCTCACGTAAAATTGGCACGCCCCCACATACGAATTTACGTAAACTGATACGTGAATGGCCCATACACTCAGAGTTACGTTACGTTATGTCACATATCATCTGTCGTGCGCATGCGCAGTACAAACAAAATCGTGATTTTACGTGTCCGCCAGGCGTACATTCGCACAAAAGCGTTGTTCTAGAACTGCCCCCATTATCATCAAATTTCAGTCCTGAAATTTCTAGCATTTAGAGGAAGAATCTTTACATTCATAGGCAATACAAAGTAAACTGACTTAGAATAAGCATGTAGAATATCAGGTAAAGGTAACTAATAGGCGTTCTGTGGTCCTTCAGGTTCCTGAAATTTTAAATGAACAGCTGCTGTACTTAGGGTCTGTGCTTCTCCCCCACTAGAGAACTAAATGTCTCTCAACTTAAAAGCATAAAAGAAATAAGGTACAGCACTAACTTAACAATTATAAATATATATAGGAACAACCGTTTGTGAAAACTAAGGCGCGTATTCAGACTACCAGACGTATAACATATATATCCAGTGTTCAGCAATTTTTACTACTGCGCATGCGTAGTCATTTTTGTATGTAATCTACGTATCTTTTCGTTACGTAGATTGTGTAAATGCGGTCTTTAGACGTAACGAAAAGATACGTAGATTATGTACAAAAATTACGTCCGGTGGTCTGAATACGGGCCTAAGTATCTATTTGTGTTGGTTTTATCATAGATAGGGACCGGCAGATCCTGTTTAAACAGTTTTATTCACTATAAAATACAAATAAAATCACTTCAAACTCTTCACGAATACAATGTTTCATATAGCATGTTAATATTTAGGCACATGTAAAGTTAGCAACAATTGGGAGGTATGTGGAGGATTCCACTGCTGAAAACCTGGTGTCCGCGATAGGAAACCACCGTGTTGCTCACGAATGACAAAGCTCTCCCGCTTCCAGATGGAGCAGTATACGGTATGAGATCAAAGATTGTTTCTAGTGTTACCAATTGTTGGTAACTTTACATGTGCCTAAATATTACCATACTATATGAAACATTGTATCAGTGAAGAGTTTGAAGTGATTTTATTTGTATTTTATGGTGAATAAAATTGTTCAAACACGATCTGCCGGTCCCTATCTATGATTAAAACCAACACAAAAAGATACTCAGTTTTCACAAACGGTTGTTCCTATATATATTTATAATTCTTAAGTTATCGCTGAACCTTATTTCTTTTATGTTTTGAAATTTCAAATGGTTCAAGCTCCCGAAACTCCTTTAGTCAAGGAAGGAAAGACTTGAAACTGTCCAGGAATGTCTTTATCTTATAGTAGTAAGCAATCGTGAAACCATTACTTTGGAATTCCTTGTTACTGGCCACATGTTGGAAATGCCAAGATCATTCTGTTATGTATATACCTAAATTCTATACGACGCCCCCTTTCAGTCATTTACTATAACTGAACAGTAGCAAGAAAAATGGCTGCACTTCTGATTCAACAAATTAAATGTGTGCAAGTGTATATATAAATATTGAGGTGCAGCCAAGGACCAAAGTGACCACTATGTAACTACAAAGGGCAGGTGAGCTTAACCCAATATAGCTATATTGTGAACTAAACCTCCTTTTTATTTATGTGCTGACACATAGTGTTATATAATGTATGTTATTGTTCTTTAAACATCTGTCATCATACAGACATGACTTCTGGAGCTGAATCGGCATCTGGGAGATTGCCAACATTTCAGGGAGTCAGGGAGATCACCCACACTTCAGGGAGCCTCCCTGCTATACAGGGAGAGTTGTCAACTATGATCTATACCAGTGGTTCTTTTTGGTGAGTACCAGTAGCCCACTATAGAATCATATCAAGTACCACTTTGAACATCACGTAGACACATAACCGCTACCCATAAATATATTTTCATGTATTTTCGTTGTTCTGTACATATTTTGGCAGTGATTTTAGGGTTCAATTTCTATACATGCCATTTATCCCTAAGATATTTTATTAATTATGGACCGTATTCAGAGATCCATTTTTTTTATGTACGCAATTATACGCACGGCCGGAGCAAGGAAACACCCACCAACACCCCCCCAGGCGTGCAGTCAATGACTTACCAGTCCCTAGACCAATCTATTCTTTCCGTGTGTACTTACGTGTGTATATGTGCTCCGTCCGTGCGATAACCCCGCCTCTATGCGTTCATTTAATGCCTCCCCCCACCCACTTTTATGTAAATTTGCAGGTACGGATTTCTACGCCGTCCATCAGATCTCCGGATCCAGTTCATTATAATTATGTTGTGCAGGAACAGAAGAATTTTATGACTTTCCCCCCTGAATACACAAGACTGGAAGTTATACAGAAGAGTTTAATTTATAAATCATTAATTTTCCTAAAATCCTTAAACCATTGCATTTGAGCCTTGGACCTGTCAGTCTGCGGAACTAGGCTAAATATATCTTTACACTGAGCGATTATTAAGTGCTTTCCATAATCTTAATAATCCTTCTTTGATGAAGTGACCTATTTACCATCCTGCACACTTCAAAGCAAATATTTGGAAGATTTACATAAAGGGAAAACTGGTTTTGCTACTTATGTCTTTAAGAGTTTTGATTGGCATGTTATTACCTTATAATATACTTGTGTAATTAGTAGTGGATTAATTTAATTAATGCAGACAGAGGCAGTTATCCCCAAGGAACTATTATGGTGCTATTTCTAACACTGAGGGCCTAATGCCAACTAGGGGCCGAATCCAGATGTATGGCAAGGGGACTTTTTTTGGAAAATGCCCATTCTGGTTCATCAGGGCATGCACAGGCACTGCAGTACTAGAACATACCAGGATGGAATTCTGGTTCCAGAGAGTCCAGATCCGTCCTAGTAAGTGTTCCGACAACGGGATGGGCCAGAGCTGGAAGCAGAAACAGTTCCGCTCTGTGGGAGGGGGAAGGGATGTCATTGGTACAGTAAGGGCTGGATTTAGCCCTTATGTACAATTCACATTTCACCCTGCCCCTATTTTACATGGAGACAGCATAGAGACGGTAAGATAGGGTCCTCGGATTGTAACTCCGTACGTTAAAATACATCGGGAATCTGACAGCAACGGTAGCGATGGTAAGGATCGAAACCCAGAATAGAGCGATTATTAGCCCGGTAGGTAAAACAATTATCGTGGACCAGGATAAAAATCCCTCTCCTGCTGAGAGCAATAATCGCTCTAGTGTGTGGCCAGCTTAAGTGTAAAATGGAGCCTAATGTTATTAGTTTAAGCACATCCCTACACATGTTTAATAAAGTGTAAGTTAAAACTGAACAATCCGTTTATTTTTAAAACAATTTTGTGGCCAGATAATACAGAATCGTGTTTATTTTTTAAGCCTGAATAGCAGCCCACTGAAGCACATTTTCCTCGGACATTGGGCTGGATCCAGACTTAAGTAAGTGCTTGAAATGAGTTACTCCTGGGCTAAACCATGTTGATTGCAGGGGGAGTCAAGGTAATTGTATTCTTTGCATGCAGGGATATATCTTTGAATTGCTTACTGCACACATATACTGACCAGCTTTACTATCACACTGTTATTTAGACTTGGGATAAGAAACATCACCTCTCAACTCTAATAATGTTTGCAACAGATGAAATACGACTCCCCTGCAATCAACATGGTTTAGCCCAGGAGTAACTAATTTCAAGCATTTACTTAAGTCTGGATCCAGCCCATTGTATAAATGAGTGTAAGTGCTTTTATTAGACTTATAAACAAAATAAATACATTTATAACAAGTGAACTTGTATAGACCGCTGCCATTACACCTCACAGCCTCTGCCTTTAGGCATCTGTATGCATGTTGCCAACAAATGCCCCTTTGCTGTATGTTCTATCCAGGGCACTGTGTAGGACACATGGAGTGCGGGCAGCGGATTTGCACATTTGCTGCCCAAGAACTCGTGATCAGCTCTGAATTGTGGCATGAACAGTCAGGGATAAATGAACTACAGCTACATCAAAATAAAAATAGGTTAACTTCACATTTGAAGGTGAGGCACACCTCAGGGGAACATGTGTGAGATTTTATCTTTTGATTTTCCTGTAATTTTGGACAGAATATACAGTAGGGTACAGAAACCCAGAGGTCAGGGAGAGCTGGATATTCTTAGCTGCCACACGTAACGCATCAGCTCTCACTTGATAAGTCTAGCTGTCAGTCAATGCATCACGCATACCGTCATGTAGATTAATCCCTAATCCCCCTAACAAATAAAATAGAAAGTTAGCCTTTTCCCAACGCAGGTTTGCATTATTTTTAGGATGAAGGTTACTATTCTGGGAAGTTCACTTTGTCTGAATACCAGCATGCCCAATTTCCAGAGCTGAAATACAGTATTAGATCAGATATTTATATTTGTGGATGGTGACAAATACATTAACGACGCAAATAGCCCTGGTAAATGTATTGATAGACTGTAATCTTCATGTATTGTTGGCATTTAGCTATATAAATTACCTTACTGTATTTGGTTCCTTCACATGGGTTAAAAGTCACTGCAGGCTGATTTTATTTTAGAATTGCAATATGCCCTAAACACACACACACACACTCATACACACACACACACACACACACTCATACACACACAAACACTCACACACACACTCACACACACACACACACACACACACACACACCACACAAACACACAGCTAAGAGAAAGAAAGGTACACAGGGTGTCTTACACACCTACCCCCAAAACACACACACACATATACATACACACTCATATACATACATACATACATACATACATACACACACACTCATACACACACACACATACACACACACTCATATACACACACACATAAACATACACATACTCACTCATACACACACTAATACACACACGCGCACACTCATACACACACTTATTCACACACACACTCATATACACACACACTCATACACATACACACACACACTCATACACACACGCACACACACGCACACTCATACACATACACTTATACACACACACACACATAAACATACACATACTCACTCATACACACACTCATACACACACGCGCACACACATACACACACTTATTCACACACACACTCATATACACACACAAACATCTAGTGCACACAGTTGCTGACTCTCCCGGAGATTAAATTTGGGCATTGCTCCCGGAATCCCATCTTCAAATCTCCCGGGTCTGGGCTTGAGGCAGGTGATTTAAAGACAGCTTTGACTCCCCACTTTCCTTTATACCTCACATCCGTGCCCTCTCTCATTCTTTACCTTTCCACCTACACTACATTGTACGTATCCGTCCCTTCCTCACCAATAAAACTACCAAAGCCCTCATCCACTCTCTAGTCATATCACGTCCCGACTACTGTAACCTCCTCATTGTTGGTCTCCCGTTCACTCGTCATGTCACCCTTCAATCCATAGTCAATGCTGCTTCCAGCCTCATCTTCCTCTCACACCGCTCTACCACGACTTCTCTTTTATGTTAATCCCTCCACTGGCTTCCTGTCCGCTTCAGACCTCTCCTGTCCGCTTCAGACCTCTCCTGTCCGCTTCAGACCTCTCCTGTCCGCTTCGGACCTTTAAGTCCATCTCCTCATCCACTGCCTCTCTTCCCTCATCTCCATGCACACACCTTCCCGCCGTCTCAGTTCTGCTAACTACCACTGTCTGACCTCCCTACTGATCACCACATCTCATGCCCATATCTAGAACCTGTACTGCACCTCTGCACTGGAATGACCTCCCTTCTTCAGTCAGACTCTCCCCCACACTGAAGGTCTTCAAGCACTTACTCTAAACGCACCTGTTTAGGCTAGTCCCCCCTTTCTCCACTTAACATCCTCACTACATCCTACATCTATCCCTTCTTTTCCTTCCTTCCCTCTCTCCTCCGCTCATACCAGCAGTCCACTCCCTTATCCTTCCTTATGTCTTCTGTAAGTTCATTCCTCCCACTTAGTGTATTAGCCCACATGAGCAGGGCCCTCCATCCTAGTGTTGTTCCCTCCTCCACCACTCCCCCCTCACATCGTACCCTCTTATCCCCCCTTTGCTATCCCTTTACCCTATCCCCACCTGGTGGCTCCCTTTCAACCTCTCACTGCGCTCTATCCCCTCCTCCCTGAGCTTGACACCTTGCAATTTGCCTTGCTCTCTGTGCTTGCTTCACTTTATTGTATTTTTGTGATATTTTTATATTTATATTAT
>WWET01001356.1:299954-313289 GCA_011038615.1 Limnodynastes dumerilii | reverse complement strand
TGCATTTGGCTAATGTGGGTTGTGTGAGTAAATGTCTCTCTCTGTTTGCTGTTAGTCTGTCCTACTGGCGGATTCCATCTTGTCAACACTCAGTGTTGTCTCCATCTACAGATCCTCTAACATGACCCATTCCACTAGGTACAAAATACGTTCCTGAGCTTCCAACAAACAGTCCCTTTGGTATTGAAGAGAAAGATGTGTTTTAATTCATTAAAACCAGGTGAGTGACAGTTGGAATATAAGGAGTGGAGTATTGTTTACCTGGTGGAATGGGTCATGTTGGAGGGTGTGCATATCACTGTGGGGTATCTATCTAACCTCTTACCCTGGGATTTTTTCCTTAATCTTTTTAGGAAAAGATCCGGGACTCTTGCTGCTAACTCCCTTCTGGGTTTCATTCAGTTTTGGTACCCTCAGTCTCTGGTCTTGTTCCGTTTACCAACACCTACAGGAGTTGCCTCCAGGTACTGCAACCTGCTAGGTGTCTGTATCCCAGTCTGTTTCCCACATCGGTGGCACAAGTGAACACCAGACTCCTATTTAGACTCTAGTAGGATGCAACCCTAACATTAACCATTTGAAGTTGTCACTCTATACACTGAAAGATTACTTTAAGCAGTGTGCTGGCTGTATATTGCATTTAATTTATGTTGCATGTGTGTATATAGCATAAGATTAGTGTGGCTGTATGGGAGTAATGGTAAAAATCTAACCTAGGGCACCAAAATAATAAGGACCGACTTTGAGTGTCCACACACTCTCCAACAGGCCAGGAGGCTAAACATTCTGTTGAGTTTTGATGGGGTGTAAGGATATTTTAAAAAGTTAATTGACCTGTGTGCAGGATAGGTACTTGGGACCCCCCCCCCCCATGGCTATCCTTCCTGTTTGTGAGAATTCGGTTCTCTCTTCCATCCAGTCCATGCAATCCAGCAGGAGAATGTGTGCACAATCGCTGATGGTTTTCTAATTATTGATTTATTTCTCATTGTAAATTGGAGAATCATTTTAAATAAACTCCTTGTCCCACTCACTCAATTTCTGCCAATGAAGCAATGACTGACGCCAGTTTTCAGTAGTTTGCTGCGAGAGGCCATTGTTCCCAAGACTGCAGTCTCTCCAGAGTCCAAATGTAAGTTTACAACATCCTAACCTTAACCTCCCCCTTTCAGCAACTTAATTGTAACTTCCCCTTAACCTATACCTAATCTTAACCATTCCCATCTTGCAGCCTTATCTTATCCCTACCCTACCATAACCCTAACCATTCTCATCCCAGTCTAACCCTACTCTAATCCTAACCGTCCTCGTTCCACTGCTTAACCCTAACCATCTTCGTCCAGCACCTTAACCCTAGCCATCCTTGCCCTGCAGCCTAACCTTAACCCTAGGCTAACCCTACTTATCTCACAGCCAAACTTTAACCCTCCCCTGTCCGCAGCCTAACTCTAACCATCCCTATCCCACAACCTAACCTTAACCCTCCCTTCTCTGCAGCCTAACCCTAATTATGCCTGTGCTGCAGAACGGGTACCTTGTCAAAATGATCGCATTCAACATAGTACCTGTTTTGGGTTCGGGTTCACAGTTACGTAGTATTCATCTTACATATGATATTTTAAGAATTGAGCTACTGCGCATGCGTAGTAGATTATTTACGCTATCTATGTACCATTTCTGTACGTAGATTGCATAAGAGCGGTCTTTAGAAACAACGTATGTAAGACGTAAAACTACGTAACTGTGAATCCGGACCCTGATATTGAAATATCCTTTAATAAAAGGTGTCGGCGCTGATATAGCCACAATTAAGCTGCAGACTGTATCGGTGTCGAAAATGAGAATGCCGCAGTGTCAAATACATCCCGTGGTTGCTGCCCCGGTCCCCATCACCTCCGGTCCTTAATATCTGCTCCCCCTGCATCCAGTAGCTACACCTCTTTCAGGGATGTGCTTTATCATGTTGATGTAAACAGTATTGCTATTACAGGAACATGAGGAGTGGAACTGAGGGGATTCCTAGGCATGTGCTGTATCTGCATAGCGAGCACCATAATGTATATATTTAGACCATGACTAGGATTTCTCTTACATATTGTTGTGTTATTTGCTGGTATTATGTACTCAACGTCTGATCTTTTATTGCACAACAATGTACAAAATGTCTTGTAATGAATATTCTCTTACTTAGCAACAACAACAAACAAGGAATATTAGGAAACATAAAATGATTTATGGTCTGAAGCAGCCCAACCTTCCCTTATCTCCTCCATATCTGTGTCTGGAGGTGACAATGGTTTACTAACTGTGTCTCTGAAACAGCCCCTGACACTATTAGTTGTGGTTTTAACATGTCATTGAAGTCGAAATCAATTAAAATGATCAGCTTGGAACTTGATTTGTCCACGTATCTGCCAACATCAGAGGTATGGAATATTGGAACAGTGCTGTGGCAGCTTTATTTAGGCGTGGGAGGCTGTTTTTTTTATAAAAGCCTCGTGTCCTCATTCTCCTGCATAAACTTTACTCTTGTCTGATAGAATATTGTAATACCAACAGGTACTTTCTTCAGCATTACAATAATTCTGAAAAGACTCCTTAGCCCTTATGACTAGTCTTCTAATTACTAAAAATAACTACTAATTCTAACCCTATTTACTAACCCTAATTACTAATCCATACCCTACTTACTAACCCTAATTACTAATCCATATCCTATTTTCTAACCCTAATTACTAATCCATACCCTATTTACTAACTTTAATTACTAATCCGTACCCTATTTACTAACCCTAATTACTAATCCATACCCTACTTACTAACCCTAATTACTAATCCGTACCCTATTTACTAACTCTAATTACTAATCTGTACCCTACTTACTAACTCTAATTACTAATCCATACCCTACTTACTAACCCTAATTACTAATCCATACCCTACTTACTAACCCTAATTACTAATCCATACCCTACTTACTAACCCTAATTACTAATCCATACTTTACTTAATAATCCTAATTACTAATCCATACCCTACTCACTAACCCTAATTATTAATCCGTACCCTATTTACTAACTCTAATTACTAATCCTTACCATACTTACTAACCCTAATTACTAATCCTTTCTATACTTACTAACCCTAGTTAATAATCCTTACCATACTTACTAAACCTAATTAGTAATCCTTACCCTACTTACTAACCCTAATTACTAATCCTAACCCTATTTACTAACACTAATTAGTAATCCTAACTCCACTTAGTAACCTCAATAACTAATCCTGACCCTACTTACTACCCTTAATTACTAAGCCTAACACGAATTACTGATCCTAACCCTTCTTACTAACACTAATTACTAACCCTTACCCTACATGCTAACCCAAATAAATAATCCTTACCCTATTTACCAATCCTAATTAATAATCCTAACCCTACTTACTAACCCTAATTACTAATCTTAAACCTAATTACTAACCCTAATTGCTAATCCTAAACCTAAATATTAACAGTAATTACTAATCCTAACTCTACTTACTAACCTCAATAACTAATCCTGTCCCTACTTACTATCCCTAATTATTAATACTAACCCTAATTACTAATTCTAACCCTTCAACTAACCCGAATTACAAATCATAACACTAATTGCCAATCCTAAAAGAAGACAGATCAGGGAGAGAACCTGGAGCAAGAGGAGATGATATTGCAGGGAGCAGCTGGGGACACAGAAAGTAGCAGCGGCAGATATTTGGGGAAAGCCATGGAACAGAGGACACAGAATGTAGCAGCGGGAGATAGATGGGGAAAGACGCAGCAGCTGACACATAGCGGAGCAGCAGGACACAGATCAGGACTGACAGGAGAGTGGGGGCCGGCAAGGAGTTCATTTATTTATTATTTTGCTTTATTATTGTCGATGTCAGACAATATTATGATCTCTTTTGTATCACTGTTGAATTTGTGATTGTCAATGTAGCGCCTCTAACATTTATTCCAGAAGCAGCCCTTACTGTTAATATTCTCTGCACCATGTGTACATCCCGATTGGCCATATCCAGATCCATAATGGAAATGCGATGTGTGCATATGCATAATCCAAGGTACGCTGAGGTAAGACCACACTTGTAATAAGCATTGAATATCATGATCTGTTCTGCTTTCTTCACATTCTCCCAATAGGCTTTGAGTTATTATCTTAGTGTTACATGCTGCATATGGCAGCAGCATGTAAATGTGTCTTTGTAATATAGCAGGGTACTCTGCTCCTGGTTTCCCCTGCAGCATTCCTTCTTGCTAGGGATCCTGGCTAATAACTCTGCAGCTGGGATTCCCTAGCTGTGTATTTGGCTGTGTGCAATCAGCAGCCAATGGTGATGTGGCTCCCCCCTTAAATACCTGACACCTGATTGCCTCCTTGCTGGTCATAGCTTCTAGCTTAGCTTATGCTTCTTATGTTCTTGTCCGTGCTCCTGTTGGAATTCTGTCCTAACTTCTGTTTCTGATTGCCCTTTGTTTCCCTGCCATGTCTCTCCTGTGTGCCCTGGATTCCTGCCTTGACTTGATTATTGTTGCTGGTTTAAGTGAAGTTACTTGCCGTTTGTTGTGTGCAAGCCCCTGTCTCTGTCTCTGTATTGTCCGTTTATATCCAGCGTTGTGCTGGTACATGTGCTGTTTCCACTTGCACCTCTTGCATACTCCAGTCTTGAACTGGTTAACCACTGTGTTTCTCCATCTGCTTATATTATATCTCCAGTCTCATTCTGTGCTTATTTTCTGTGTTTTGTGTTGCAATCTGCACTTCTCTGATAACCTCCACCTGTCAGTTTTTCCAGTCTGTCTGTTAGTATTTCTGTTCCTCTGTGCACTTTGCTTTTGGTGCTTTCCTCCATTTTTGCACCATTCTGTTTGTGTCAGTCTGCCTGTATTCATACTCCTTGCTCACTCACCTGTACGCTATCTTGCCTAGCCTTGGCTGTCTGTGTAGTCTGGCCTTTTTCTTCTCTCCTCTATACGAGTTCGATTCTGGGGGCCTACTGTTGGGGCACAGCTCCAGCCCATCCCCACCATCAGGGGCTCTGGTGAACACCACCCAATAGTTAGACTCCGTGCCCTGGTAACCATTCTTGTAACACTTACTTGCTTTGATGGCTTCCCCTCTCTTCTTCTTCCCCCCTCTATCCTCTGCGGCGCCTCTTCATTCACAATTATGCTGTTTGGGCACTGTGTATGTGATGTAATACAATGTCCAGGAATCATATTGTTTCTACAGTTACATTACATTTCAGTGGCGCAGAAATTTAACTGTAGAAATAGTATGACATTGTATAGTCCGGGAATTGGACCCCGAAGTAATCCCGGATGGGTGGTAACCCTACTGCTTTGTGAGAATATAAGTATTTTGCATTGTGTTATGCTGCATCATTACTGTATGTATGTATGCAATGATGTATTAAAAGTGTTCCAAGCAACATCTATAGCCTTGGTTGGGAACAGAAGCCCAGAAGTCCGATACCTCTGGAATACTGATCCAGTATATTAAAATATCAATAGAATCACAAGAACCATTAATTAATTCATTTAAAACATCTTGTAAAAGTCATAAATGTGCTGGAACTTATAATTAAATTTCTGCTCTGATGAGTATGCCCACTAGACTAATTACAGCTAATTGCACCACTCTTGTGTTGGCTGACTGAGACGGATAATAATCCAATAAGAGACACTTACAGACACAGCTTCGAGTAACTGCTAAAAAGAAAACAAAATGGATTTTCACACAGCAAATTTTATTCTGAAGGGGACAGTCTGGCAAAAGTTGGCAAAAGTTGAGCAACACAAAAGATATCTTAAAAATGTCTGAACCCCTCAAACTATAGCCCCCCTTGGTCCACCTTCTTGTAATCAGTGGCAGTTAAAGTTTGAGGGACTTAGAAACTTTTAAGATATTATTTTATATTGTCCAACTTTTGTAAAATCGCCGCAGTCCTGTATGAAATGTCCACTGTAGAGTATTATGGGCCGTATTTAGACTTAAGAGTGCTTTCCGTATTGCACGGAGTAGCAAAAATCTACACGTAGGAGGCTAATGCTCTCCCATGACACTCCCCTCTCACTAACGGAATTTAGCTGACTTCCGCGATCATAGCCCCTACCTTAACTTCTCTGTGCATATCGTTGTGCGGACATATCGCTCGGACATGCGGAAATGTCTAACTCAGCCCATACTGTACAATTGAATGTCTCCCCCCACCCACATTGCGTATTCCCGCAACGTACAGTGTGTTGTCGTGATCTGTCGTACCGAGTTGTGCATTTGCAGGAATCAACCGTATACGCACTGAGATCCGATGCGTAACATCTGCCGTGCGCATTTCTCAAAAAAACACTGACTTATATACACAGCTTGCAGAGGTGGCTAATGTTATTGGCCCATATTCATACCTCAGAGTGAGTTAGGTGCAGACAAATCTGCACCTAACTCACCCGTCCTGCCCCCCTTTTTAGGTACCTTATGGGGTTACGTTATCTTACTGTGCGTAGTTTCTTTCTTAAGACATTGCTTCCCCCTCCGACTTTTTCCTAAACACTCCCCAATGCGGCATTATGCCGCCTCTTTCTAACTAAACTACTCCGTGTGGTCTTTAGAGAGCGCACAAAGGCAATCTACGTATCTATCTGGTACATACATTGCGTAAATTACCTACTACACATGCATAGTAAGTCATTTCGTATAAATACGCACCTAAAAAGCAGAAGCTTCTTAGGTGTGAATAAGGCCCATGAAGCCTGAATATGGTCCAAGGTTAGTATTTGTTTGTGACATCTGAAACGTAATGCATGGTTGCCGACTTTTGGCAGCTTCCCTCCGGGAGATCCCGGAGAGAAGCTAGCGACGCATGCAGGGGGCGGGGCTTAATGACGCGGGTTATGCAAATCGCGTCATTAGCCTCAACCCCCTGGCTCATACTGACCCATTTTTACTGGAAATAGGGGTCGGGACGGGGCTTGATGCCGCAAATTGCGTCATCAAGTCCCTTCCTGTGCCTTGCAACACTAGTATACTAGTGTTGCTAGGCAGGGGGCAGGACTTGAGGCCGTGGTTTCGGGCCTCAAGTCACTTGCGGGAGAGTTGCTGGCTCTCCCAGGATACCCGGAGTACTGCCCGAATTTCGGGAGTCTCCCGGACATTCCGGGAGAGTCGGCAACCCTGACGTAATGTAATGCAATAATATATATATAATATTAACATCATACTCAACTGTCAACATTTTGACTGTCGACATAACAACCGGCTCTGGAGGTGGTGATTTGGACTACTTAATCATACCCCCCCAACATGACCCCTTCCATTATGTACAGAATACTCTGCTCCTGAGCTTCAAACTGTCACTCACCTGGTTTTAATTAATTAACTAATGCCTAAAAACATAGTTCTCTTTAACAAAGGTGGTTACCATAGTAACCGACAGTTCAAAGCTCAGGGATAGAGCATTTTGTACCTAATGGAATGGGTTATGTTGGAGGGTCTGCTGAATTGCCACCAAATCCACATCATCCATTAAGCAATGTAGGTGTCTTGCTAAGTGTATTTGTAGGTGTGGATTATTTGGGGGGTGGGTGTCAAAGGAGAGTTGTGGGTTCAAGTCAGTATGATACCTACAGTAGAGCACCTCGGCTTAATCCATATCTATGCATTACTACAGGGGTAGGTGCCACCCCTTGACTGATGACATTGTGGGCCACCCCAAGTAAGTTGTCCTGTTGCCATTTAACACACTCAAGAGGCTCATCTGATTTTTTTTTCAAGATTAGCACAATTCATTACAAAGCATTTGTGTGCAGTTTCCATAACCTGAGCGGCATGGCCTACTTTGAGACCATCATATATTTTAGGAGGACATTTGTGTCAAACATGGATTTTCCTTTAAATTATGTCACCCGTTCCCTGTGTGCCCACATAATCTATTCATATATCTGTCAGCAGAATTATTCACAAGCTGGGGAATTCAGGAGATTATAAATACTTACAGCTAAATGAAAAGAAAAGAAAAACATAAAGGGAAAGAGCGACAGCTGGTTTATTAGACAGCAGATAAAAGTTTTTATTACCCGCCAAGGCCGCTACGTATGTATATAAACACCGGTCTTTCTCGCTGTTGTGCAAATTGCGTTGTTTGCCGACATCTCTGAGTTAGAATATCTGAAGAGCGTAACGCGATAACCTTCATATCGTGTCCTGTTTATAAATGATCTGAGCTTTCTGTGGGCAATGGGAGGAAGAAGCATTCTATGAGTCAGAGGAGTCTGGCCGTTACCCAAAGCCTCGATGATGATGTCATTGTACAGGAAAAGCTGTCAGGGATTATCAGCATTCTGTGCTGGATAGAAGATGCCAACTGGGCTCTGACTGCTTGGAACACGTGTATCTTGCACACTTGCAGTTTAATGTTTAACTGGACACGACCAGGGTTGCAAGGTTATATTTTTGCAGGGACGTAATAGTGGAATGATTTATTGCAGCTGCACAAAGTTTCATTATGGTTAGCCAGGTGTAGCCTATGTCTAGGCTATTGGAGAATGCTCAGAAGAGAGGAATCCTGGATGTAGTGGTAAGCTAAGAGGAGGGTAGGGGTGCAGATGGGGGCCGCCATCTGACAGGGGATACATACAGGATGTATGTAAAGTTAAGTCAACTGTAGTGAGAGAGTCTACGCTCCCTGCAGCGGTATATGGGCTGAAGGCTGATGGCAACATAGACAACTACTGTGGGTGCAGAAAGTGTGGCTGCTATGGAACTGGCGTCCCGTGCATGAACAGGCAACAAATTGGGAGGAAAGATGCTCTGAGTTCTTCCCCAGGGTTCTGCCAGGGCACTTGCTTTGGTGTCTGGCTGTGTTTTAGGTCCACCATTGGCTAGCTAGAACCCCTTTTACATCACCACCAAATAACAGAGTTTTTGGTCAAATAACCTCAGTAATAACCTGGGTATTTGGTGGTGATCTGAATCACCAGGGGTTCCTGGTTTTTCCCGTGTCTGGTGGTGATACGAAAGGCGTTGCAAGTCCCCGTAGCGATGTTTTACATTGCCAAATGGGGACAGCTGAAGGTGTCTTTTCGGCTGTCCCTATTTCGAATGTGTAAGGTGAGTAAGCGATTTGCATACTCACCCATTCATTTTTGGGTAAACCGCCAGCACCGCCGCCGGGCCAGACCACCAGAGAGGTGAGTAACCCTCTCCAGGGACTTAGGATTAGGCTGCAGGTGGGGGTACTTAGGGTTAGGCTGCAGGGGGGGGGGACTTAGGGTTAGGCTGCGAGGTGGTGTCTTAGGGTTAGAATAATGGAAAGGGTAGGCTTTTTTACTTACCTAACAGAGCACCGTGTTCGGTGCTCCGGGGATCGATTGCTATGCCTCTTCGATGCATGAGCAATTGATTTCCCAAACACTTCGGAAACTGGCTGGGAGAGAACGGCCCTTTCGAAATAGGGCCATTCTCTATGGGGAGCTACACCCTGTGAAAGGTGCTGACCCAAGTATTTCAACTCAGGTCTTACATAATACACCCAATTGGAGGGATTTGTTACTGTTGCTATGCAACAGTAAACAAGTCCCTCCCCGGAAGCCGTGCACAGCCACTTCACAATGTCAGGGCAGACCCGGGACCCAGAATTTCTACCCTGGAGTGTTTTAAGGGACCCACCCGGATTTTATTTTATTTTTTTCACTGGTTTTATTTTTTTTTTTACTTGGGTTGAAAAAAAAAGAGTTCTTTCCGGGGTGGTGATGTGAAGGCAGCATAGGAGAGGATGACATCGACCAGACCTTAGGTCATGAAAAAATGGATTTTATACTGAAAACTAAGTCCCGTCCTTCAGCCATGTGCAGCATGATACAGAATGGGAAAGTCCTCTGATGCATGTGAATACGTTCAGTAGAAATGCAAACATTTGCCCCGGTCCATATATGAGCGTACACCAGCAGGCGTGACATTTCTCTGCGTGATTTGCAACTGCACATGCTCAGAACTGAAGAGCGTGCAGTCACACCCCGTTCAGATCATAGCCCAACCCGGGGCTATGATTGCGTAAGTGCGGTCTTCTTTAGAAAAATGTATTTATACAATGGTAAAAGATATGCTTTACAGGTGGTGCCTGTGAGTCTTAATAATAGCATTATTAAGGTATGGAGGTTGCTCAAGTAAATTTTTAAGTTAATATGAAGCAGGTGCTGCAGTGTCTGGGGAAATTACACGGATACAAAAAAGGCACCCCAGCACTTTTGCAATTACCCAGCAACAAACCATGACTTGGAGACCTCTGCCGGGAGTGAGCTCTCAATTGAAAAAATTCATGATATATGACCCAAAGTTGGGACTTTGTATTCGTATTAGAGTTAGGACCAAAACGGAGAAGCCTTGTAAGTGGCTGGTGGCTTATCATATATCTGTATAATGTATAATGTAAGTGACTGGTGGCTTATCATATATCTGTATAATGTATAATGTAAGTGACTGGTGGCTTATCATATATCTGTCAAATGTGTAATGTAAGTGTCTGGTGGTTTAGGTTGTTATTAGGTAGTTAATGAATTAATTAAGGTAGGACTATGTTATTTGATATTATATATGACTACACACTGCCTATTCTTCGCCACCTTTTAGCAGGTGCCCCCTTCCCATTGTAAATCCCCTAATAAAGCTGCCATGTGTTTCGTGCAAAGATAGTGTTTTGTCCTTGATTATACGGAACCATGGAGGGTTGGTAATAAGCGGGTGGCCATGGGATGTAATCACTGCTTGGGGGTTTATACTTTTTAGGGGACTAAGGTAAGAGGCTTGTGTTTTATTAAATGAGGATCGGGCCCTCTTTTGTTATGTGAACAAGGAGAACCACATAGACCTTTTATTGAAAGCTAAATGCAAAGAATATTATATATACATAATACATACAGTTATAAAAATGTCACATATGTACCAACCTTCAAAAGCTTCTGGAAATGGTCTGTGTCAGACAGAACTGTATCCATTTTGGTTTCACAAGGATTTATTAATCACAAGCCGGGAGCCACCTGTTTCACCAGTTATAGAACTCCAAGATCACCAAGAAGACTCACAGTTCATTATTAGAACTTTCGTTGAGGAAATAAAATTTATCTCATTACCACCTCTGAACTCATATTAGAAATCCATCTAATTTCCATGAACCTTCTCTAAATCACTCAGCAACACGTCCAAAATATCAGTCTTATGATGATTGGTTTATATTTCTGATCCATCTGCTAATAACTTTTAATATCCATCTTTCTATAGAAGGGAAAGCAGAAAAACAGGGGACATTCATATGAGCTTTGCAGATGAACAAGACACTTGTGGTGATATAAAGTATTAAAGAAATACATGGTGCCAATGACTTTTACTTACAGTTTAGGTGAAATTAAGGGATATATATGTTTGTGTGTGTGTGTGTGTGTTTGTGTGTGTGTATATATATATATACAAACACACAAAATGGAGGTTGCTCAAGTCAATTTTTAAGTTAATATGAAGCAGGTGCTAACAGTGTCTGGGGAAATTACACAGATACAAAAAAGGTTCCACAGCACTTTTGCAATTACCCAGCAACAAACTATGACTTGGGGACCACTTGTCGGGGGTGAGCTCTCAATTGAAAAAAATACATGATATATGACCCAAAGTTGGGACTTTGTATTGGTATTAGAGTTAGGACCAAAACAGAGAAGCCTTGTGAGTGGCTGGTGGCTTATCATATATCTGTGTAATGTATAATGTAAGTGGCTGGTGGCTTTTCATATATCTGTCTAATGTATAATGTAAGTGTCTGGTGGCTTATTATATATCTGTATAATGTAAGTGGCTGGTGGCTTATCATATATCTGTATAATGTAAGTGGCTGATCATATGTCTGTATAATGTAAGTGGCTGGTGGCTAATCATATATCTGTATAATGTATAATGTAAGTGGCTGGTGGCTTATCATATATCTGTATAATGTAGCAAACAACTAAGGAGAAGGAAAGGTTGACCAGTTTATGGTGCACTATAAACTGGTCAACCTTTTTTTTCTCCTTAGTTGTTTGCCACATATATACACTCACCAGTGCGGTAGCACCCCCCGTTCAATATTGATTAATTATAATCTATTTTCCTGTTATATCTGATGCCACATAGCAATATATAGAGTGGCAGTTATTTTCTTCTAGGGGGTTTCGTTATTTCATTGGTAGAGGTAATTTCTTGTTACTGTGCGGTTCCTGGAACCTGTATATACCCTGTATACAGAAACCAAAATCCTCCTTTTATCTAATGTATAATGTAAGTGGCTGGTGGCTTATCATATATATGCAGATGTATGTAACTGATTCTCTGACTTTTATTATATATAGAATGCATAGAGGGCGGCGTTATCGTAGTTACGCCGCCGTCCCAGCGTAGTTACGCTCCCTTACGCCAGCTGAAGTTAGGGTAGCTTTCAGCCAGCGTAAGGGAGTGTAAATACGCTCTAAGCAGGGGGAGTGTCGGGGGAGTGAGCTGCTGTTACGCTGAGCGATAGAATGCTCAGTGTAACAGCGTAGGTCTGGATCAGGCCCAATATCTCTAATTTTCCAAACCCGCAGCTTAGTAACTCTGGCCCTCAGTTCTCAGATATACCTTTGAAAAGTATCTCAGATATACCCTTGCACGTGCAGAACTTAGAATTGCACTTAGCGTCCGCTGCAGAGGCTTTCGAGCGATGTGCGTGCTTAGTTTTGTATCCGGTACTGAGAGACATCATAGAGGTGAGCAAAAAAAACAGAGGTTCAAGTTTTTTATTGATCTTTAATTGTGTTTGAATTATCTGCTGTAAGAGGTCTTTTGAAACCCACCCCACCCAACTATGGGGCTCTAAATCCTATATCAGGGGTGATTTGCAATGCTTTCCAATCTTGTAGCACAGATGTGTGTACGGAACCAAAGTGTCTGCGATCTGATTGGAATGTAAAGGAAATGAGGGGGAAAAACGGATCTCTGGAATGGACCCATAAATACCTGGACTCCATAGCAAAGAGTCTGCTTGGGTAGTGGAGGGGAGAGGAACTCTACACATGAGCTGACATCTGTCATAGACTGAGTGCCGAGTACCGTTTATATTATTATTATTATTAACGTTTATTTATAAGACGCCGCACGGAATCCGCAGCGCCCTACAAAAGCATCAGTTACATATACAACACAATTAACAGAAAAGGTACAAGTTAAAAAAAGAAAAGAATACAATACAAGTTCAAATTAAAAATAAAATATAGTAAAAAATAGCAGAACAATATGTAAG
>WWET01001356.1:270235-284868 GCA_011038615.1 Limnodynastes dumerilii | reverse complement strand
TTATGAGCAGGGCCCTTCTCCCTCCTATCACCACCTCTCTCTACCTTGTCCTCGTTAATTCCCACCTTTTCTCTCTACTGTCTATCTCTTCCCTTATTCATCTGCTCATACACTCATATCTCACTTCTTTATTTCCATACATATTGTTCTGCTATTTTGTACTGTATTTTATTTTTACATTGTACTTGTATCAATATATGCTATTTTCAGCTTCACAGTTTATTTAGTTGTCTGGCCTGGACGCCAATATTGACCAATTCCGACATCTACCACCTTGCTGAGGAGGAACAAGGAAGATTCTTGTTCCCCAGAGAGTTAAAATGGCTATGGCACTATGTGCTGATAATCAGGCAGTACTGAATGTGCAGATGTATAATATAGGTAACAGCTATATTGAGAAACACTCAGTGCTGGAGAAATGGCACTATGTGCAACTAATAAGGTTGAACTCTGTGAGCAGATTGATGTTACTGGATACTGCTATGCAGAGTAACAGTGAGTGCTGGTGAAGTGGCACTATGTGCAACAAAAAAGGGCTGAGCCCTATGTGCAGATGGTAGGCACAACGATACTGAGGGTACTGACCCCAGGGACCAAAACAATGGACAAGACAAGACTAGACAAACAGGAACACTTATACTGAGAGCCGAAGCACTGTCACTGGGCAACAGGCAAGGAACTGGGAGGAAAGCACACCAAGGAGAGGAAAACACGAGCAGATAATCAAACAGCAGCTGAACAAAGAAGGCAACAATATAGTAGAAGTAGAAGCTAGCAGTGACCAGTGTACGCTATAACCGGGGTCGTGCAATCCTCTCTACGGCAGCGTAACTACGGGGTACTTTGTAAACAGTGCGGAGGTCAGGATCTGACACATAGCTTATATGAATGGACTTAGCCATGGTTATATTTATATACAATCAGAGTCACAATATTGGGTCATATATTATGTATTTAAAATATGTATTAAAAATAGCCAAAGTTGGGACTTCAGAGTAGCTGATTTGGGGACTTGGGCACCTCTTCTGTATCATGTATTAAAAATACCTGATATATGACCCAAAGTTGGGACCCTGAGAGTTTTAGAGTTATGGCCACCAAAACAGAGAAGTCTTGAAAGTGGCTAGTGGCTTATCATATATCTGCAGATGTATGTAACGAATTCTCTTTTATTTTTAAAATAGAATGTTATGATTTGTTGCTGGACATTTGCAAGAGTGCTGGGTCCACTTTTTTTTTGTATTTGTGTAAATTCCTCATATCTTACATAAAAATAATAAATAAATAAATATATATATATATATATATATATATAATATACTATACATCCCTCCAATTATTCTTCCTTATACCAAGGTACCAGAGATTTAGCAAAAATCAGACTGAATGGAGAGCTTAGAAGGCAGCACTGCCATAAATAAAAAATGAAAAATAAAAAAAAATAAAAAAATATATATATATACATCCCTCCAATTATTCTTCCTTATACCAAGGTACCAGAGATTTAGCAAAAATCAGACTGAATGGAGAGCTTAGAAGTCCAGGCAGCACTGATGGAAACCGTGGTGCAGACTGGCAGACAATCCTGTGGGAACATGAGTCAACTATTGGCAGAGAGGGCAACGCGTTTCGCACTGAATGCCCTTTTTCAAGTGATGCTCCTCCTATGTTCAGGTAGTAGGTCTCAGCTGGTGGTTGAGTCCTCATTACGATGAAGGTTCCGGTCTCCATGGTAATCAAAGTCCCATTTTCCATAACGGTGATGTCGCTTTTATATTTCCATTTATAAACATAGCTTTTTAATACTTAAAACTTACTGAGAACTACCCCTTATCTCTGAAAGCTGATACATATTAATAAAGTGATAAATTGAAAGAAACAAAGTCTACAATAAATATTAAAATCGGACTCGTATTTACAATAATTAAGTGAACACAACCATAAGTGAATAAAGTTGCAAAAAACAGAACGTAAAGTGGTCTATAAACAGGTAAATAAATATTCATGGTCTTTTAATTACAACAACCTGTATATCGTGAGTAAGCAATAAACTGGACGATTGTAATATTTGTTGTGACAATCAGCGCAATTTTTAACATTTGGTTTTCATATTTTGTACTATTTTAGAATTTGGGAAACTCTTAAATGTGTTCCTAGGCTGCAGATTTGAGCACTTTTAGTGGTTTCCTTCTGTTTTTATGGGCATTAAAATAGTTCTTCTGAATATCAGCTTACAGACAAAAGCTTCCAATATTTTTATTTTTAATAATGGACAAGGACAATATTGATAAATGTGGTTATAAGTCTTTTGAACAAAATAGTTACTGCAAAGTTATCTGAAGTCTGGGTGATCTCCCTGTCTCCCTGAAGTTTTTGGCAATAGCTCTGATGCTGATTCAGTTCCAGAAGTCATTGCAGTATAATGACAGAATTCAGAAATTGTGTCCTATTTCACAGCATTGAGGCCCATGGAGGAGGCAATTTTCATGGAGGTCAAGATGTCATCAAAGACTGGCAGTTATCTAAGACATCATGACTTCAATAACAAAGACAACAATGAAAAATACACGTGTAATAGTAAGAATGTGATATATCTCATAACATGTCCATGTGGTTTCAAATATGTAGGGAGAACCATGAGAAAAATTAAAAACCAGAGTACAGGAACACATAAGAAATATCCTGAAAGGAGAAGAAAACCACAGTCTCTCCAACCACTACAAAAAAATACATAACAAAAACCCAGAAAATCTGGAGACATCAATACAATCCTGAACAAAGCAGAAGGTAAATAGATCTATAATCTAAAAACATTGAGCCTAAACGGGCTTAATATAGATTTCGAATTAGTAGCATTTTTATAAAGACAGACACAAACTAAAAATAGGAATATTGACTTGTTAGCAGCTAGAATAATAAAATATAAATAAAAATAAATAATAATAAAAATCCCACTTTTCCCCTCACAGTTACTGATTTTTGTAAATAATAAGTACTATTAGTAATAACTCTACCCTGCCCTCCAATATTTGTTACCATCACCTACATACTACTCCACCTTGATTCATACTAAATCTACACTCATCAACCAAATATTAACATTCCATATCCTAGCATCTCCAATACATCTAAATGACCCTACACGTGGATCTTAGATGACCTGGATAAGATCACTACCTCTACATACCGCCCTGGCGTACAATTAAAATAAAAATCATGATATGAAGCATGTTACTTGTTCTTGATGATTTTTTCAGATTCCACTCTTTCTAAAACAGAACGGCCAGATAAGTACAAAACCTAAAAGAACATGGCTTTAAAATACATCCAGATATCCTATTGCCTCACATCCCTTAAAAGAAATAATAAACCCCTATAACATGTATTATTATCACGATGTTAGTCAGGATACATGATATTTGACCACTTTACATTAATTACGTTTAATGATTGCAGTAATGTCAACCTGAAATAAATATTTCCTCTGTATATAGAAAAGACAATACCCAAACTACAAAACCTTTTATGCAGTAAGAAAACAAACTGCACGTTTTTTAAATACAGTAATACATTCCATTGCCCCATATCCCGCAAAAGAAATAACAAACCTTTGTTATTGCTTGGCATTTGTCACACTTAATTATACTTGTATCACACATGATGTTTTTATAATAGCCAATTTGTTTGAGTTCATTTTCATGTTTATATCCATGTATGTTAATTAAGCACCGCCCACAACCTATAAATATCCCCTTTGTTTTACATCATTATCGCCCTGAGGAAGTCCAATTACGGGACGAAACGCGTTGGTGCACTAACATAATTGTTTTATACAATAAAAAGCTTTATCCGACATTTGAAACAATGTCTTTTTTACACGTGAGTAGAAAACCACACTGGGCCTGATCCAGAGCTACATGTGCCGTACGTTTATTTGCAGTGCGTATTTTCGTGCACGTAAGTTCGCTACACTCCCCTCGGCACACCCTTTGCACGGACGTATTTTGTCAAGATACGCTTCCCAAACCCTACCTTAACTTTTTCACACGTAACAGCGTACGTCCGCTAACAGACGTATAGACTACATGAGCGTACGCCGCTTAGCACGCCCATACTGTACACTTTAAATACCACCCCCCGCCTACTTCACGTATTTCAGACGTATTTTGGAGTAACGTAAATTTGGCACGCCCGCATGTATTTACGTGACACATACGTGAATGGCCCATACGTTCACAATTACGCTACGTGAATGTGCGGATTTTCTATGGTACGCATGCGCAGTGCGTTCAAATCTGCAAATTTACGTCTCCGCCACGCGTAAATTCACTCCGATGCTTAGTTCTGGATCAGGCACACTGTGTTTAAACCTGCTCTTCTGTGAAAGTTTTATCTGCACCAGATTTGGCGCCTATTCTCTGTCTCCCTCTGCTGATAACAACGATGACACCTGAGACCCATCTTCCCTGACGCTCCGGACCTGAGGTGAATGACTCCGCCGTGAAATCGTGGGGTTCAAAGCCGTCAAAGCCGCTTAAAGCAGCAATCACATCACAGCAGAACAGAGAGGAAAGAAGGAAAAATCTGCATCGACACAGAATTAACAACACAGACACACTCCACGGAAAAATAATCATCTGCAGCATCAGACATCGGAACGGTGAGTGCACATTCTGAACTGTGTAAACACCGCTACCCTGATTCATGTGAATATTATACACAGACTGCATGTGATATTATCTCAGCATCAGTTAATACAGAACCTGGAGCAAAAAGGAGCAACTTAGAACTTGTCCATACGGCAAAATACACTTTATCGTTTTACTCCTAATCACCAACTAAAAGAACTGCACAACTGATGCTGTTGTAAAACTATTTCAAAAGACTTCTACTGCAATACAGATTTTTATAACAATTTTGAATGGTATTTAGACTGTAAAATGGATAAGCGCAGCAAGGTAGTAGTTGGCGTTTACCCACTACAATAGTATACAATTACCGCATGTATTTGATTTGAGGGGCAGTACTTCACTCTTGCATTTACTGCAGATGTCTTTTAACGGTCTTTCTGAAACTGAGCGCTGGGGATAGTGTAAAGCCGGATTGCGGCTGCACAACCTGTTACTGCTAACGAAAAATACACTTTGGTCTCTTGTTAATTAGCTGTAGTGTCACCTAATTTTAGCTTTTCTATAAGGATGAAGAAATCAGCGGATCTCTTATTCACAGTCTTCACAATAATGCTGAAAGTATTTATTCACTGACCATTTAAAAATCAATATATGTCGATGTTGACATTTTTATTGAGAAATAGTTTTCCTAGCAGTGCTAGACACACCCATGGGTGGAGCTTTTCACAGGACCCACCCCTTTGGTGGTACAGGACAGGCCCTTTTGGTGGTACAGGACACACCCCTTTTGGTGGTACAGGAAACACCCCATTGGTGCATTAATTGTACTATCACTATCAACCCGATATCCATTTGCGAAAGTTGTTAGCCTCCCACCAATTACCACTGACTCCATTCTCCTACATAAAGCATTCAATTGCCACAAAGACTAGTGGTGCCTACTCTTCATGGTGACCACCTGAATCACATCAATCCAGGCTTCAGGTGACACAGCAGCGATGCCCATTTTAAAATGATACACTGTCCTGCCTAAATCAGAGCAGATGGATCAGTAATGAGCCACACCATTTCAATAAGACCATTATCTAGTGTTGCTATTTTGCAATATGTATGGTCAACTCGAGAAGGATTTAAGGAAAATAAATCTCAACTTTATTTCAGCTGTTTGAGTTAATTGTTGTATTTTATGAAAGATACAGAACATATGAATATTTTTTAATAATAAAAAGACCAAAACATATTAAGCAAAAAATCAGCTACCAAGGTCAGGAACAACGCGTTGCTGCCATCTAGTGGTTTGTCTGCAAACTTTTCATTCTTTAATGTTTATGGGCCTGATTCAGACTTAAGAAGGAGCTTAAAAATAAGAGAGGAAAGTTACTCCTGGGCTAAACCATGTTGATTGCAGGAGGCGTCATATTTCATCTGTTGTATTAGAGTTGAGAGGTGATATTTCCCATCCCAAGTCTAAATAACAGTGTAACACATAATTGCCAAATTTTGTAAATTAATATTAGGGAGATTGTGATAGCACTACTAAGGTGCTGCACCAAAGGGGTGTCTTGTTCTAAAGGGGTGTGTCCTGTGTATAGCTCCACCTAAGGGTGTGTCCAGTACTGCCAGGAAAACAGTTTCTCAGTCAAATTTACTCTGAAGTATTTACTGAGTTTTAAATTATCAGTCTTGTCCTCCATAAAAATGGCTGCCTCCATAGGCCTCAATCCAGGAAAATAGTACACAATTTCTACATTCTGTCATCATATGGCAGTGACTTATGTCATTCAATCAGCATAAGGGAGATTGTCAAACGCTTCAGGAAGTCAGGGAGATCACCCGCATTTCAGGGAGTCTCCCTGATATTCAGGGAGAGTTGGCAACTATGGTGTAACCGTAAAGCTGGTCAGTATCTGTGTGCAGTAGTGTTCAAAGATATATCCCTGCATGCAAAGAATACAATTAACTTGACTCCCCCTAAAATCAACATGGTTTTGCCCAGGTGTACCTTTCCTCTCTTAGGGCTACATTTACTATAACGCCCACTGTGATCGTTATTATTCAGTGCAAGGTTTGCTGCACCTCGAAGTTACTATTTCCTACCTGTCCACCGAGGTCCCACGATGATCTTCGGGACTTTCACCAGCATTGTCCGATGCAGAAGTGCACAGTAGCTGCCTTTTAGGACTTAAAAACTTTTATGTCCCAAAAGGCAAGCAACACTGCGCATGCGTGGGACTCCGAGGCAGAAGCGACACCAGGACAGGTAAGAAAACTGTTTCTTTTGTATTGTTCTTTTTTTAATTAATATTTGAAAGTTAATAAAAAAAAATAATATTTTTTTATTTGGTACATTTTAATTTGTGTTTTGTATTACAGCGGTCTCCTGATATATACCCCCCTATTAGAGCGGGACGGCGATTGTGAGTGCAGAAGCTGATCATAGCTTTGTAAACGGTGCACACATCATTTAAGGAGATAAAGATTGTTTTCAGGTGTAAAATGGTATTTATCTTACCCCCCTATTAGAGCGGGCCGGCGATCGTGAGTGCAGAAGCTGATGATCGCCATGGTTTCCATGGCAATCATAGCTTTGTAAACGGTGCACACATCGTTTAAGGAGATAAAGAACGTTTTCAGGTGTAAAATGTTTTTTATCTCCTGAAAACGATATAGTAAATGGAGCCCTTAATTTTAACCTTCTTAAGTCTGAATCAGGTTCCATGTTCCCCAAAGTTGCTAAAACAAAGTTTTATTTAGCTATACAGTTTGCACAAGTAGCATCATAAATATGTATATATGCAGTATTAATTCAGGTGGAACAATATTATTGGATTGAGTCTGGTTTTAAATAAGTGCTGAAAACAGAAACCTCTCACACAGTTTCTCAACCACGTTGCTATTCTCATTTGTCAGGATGAGGCGTACAGCAGTTGAAGAAGTCCAGAACATATAAATATAGACTCAGATCCCTGCAGCTTACTAACACACAGTTCCCTCTCTAGTCACCGGTCACTAAGCTGGCATCGGTTGCCCCGCTCACAGTACATACCAGCTATTTAAGTTCTCCTCCCCAGATCTAACTAATTAGACTCAGGTCTTCCACCTGTGTAAATGAGTGTGTGGGGGATTAACTCTGTCTGTAGCTGATGATAGTAGACTCCCAGTAACATTATGAGTCTCTATCTTACTCATCTGTGGCAAACTACCCTTACTGCCATTTTTGCAGTTGTTGGCAGGATGTTGTGACTGTGGTTCATGCTGCCTGTGTTTTATGTTTTGTTGCTCTGTTTCTATTACCCCCATATTAGTGCCCATCTCCACTTTATGTACTTATTTGCCTTCCGAACTGTGTTTATTGTGTATCCGACTATTTTTCCCTCCTTTGTATGTTTGTGTCCCTCCAGTTTTGTACTAATTTCTTTACAGGGGCAGATTGGCCAAAAGACTTACAGGGAAATTTCAAAGGCAACTCAGAAACCCCTTTTTGTTTGAATAGACTTGGATGTTGATGGTAATAGGTATTGGTCACAAAGATACTACCAGTATAGGATGGAGGTCACTAGGATGCTCTCTGCATTTATGAGGTCGCTAAGATGCTTTCTGTATTGGGTGGTGGTCACCAGGATGCTTTTTGTTTTGGGTAATGGTAACTAGAATGCTTTCTGTATTGGGTGGTGGTCACTAGGATGCTCTCTGCATTGGGTGGTGGACACTAGGATGCTTTCTGTATTGGGTGGTGGACACTAGGATGCTTTCTGTATTATGTGGTGGTCACTAGGATGCTTTTTGTATTAGGGGGTGGTCACTAAGATACTTTCAGTATTGGGTGGTGGTCACTAAGATGATTTCTGTATTGGGTGGTGGTCATTAGGATGCGTTTTGTGTTGAGTTATGGTCACTACGTTACTTTCTGTATTGGGTGGTGGTCACTAGGATGTTTTCTGTATTGAGTTATGGTCACTAGGATGCTTTCTGTATTGAGTTATGGTCACTAGGATGTTTTCTGTATTGGGTGGTTGTTATTAGGATGCTTTCTGTATTAGGGGGTGGTCACTAGGATGCTTTCAGTATTGGGTGGTGGTCACTAGGATGCATTTTGTGTTGAGTACTGGTCATTATTATGCTTTTTGTATTGGGTGGTGGTCACTAATATGCTTTCTGTATTGAGTTATGGTCACTAGGATGCTTTTTGTATTGGGTGGTGGTCACTAGGATGCTTTCTGTATTGAGTTATGGTCACTAGGATTCTTTATGTATTGGGTGGTGGTCATAAGGTGCTATTTAGATTGGGTAATGTTAACAATGATGCTTTTTGTATAAGATGGTGGTCTCCAGGAAGCTTTCTAATGATGCCCTACAGGTTATTAACTTCTCAGATAGAGTCCTGAACCAAAACCATTTGTCAATTCTTAGTAGGGGCCTGTTCTTCTCTCCCACAACCTGCATGGACCGCTTTGTGGTTGAGAAGGACTTAAACTAATTAATTCATAAGCTTATTATTCACAAAATGAATAATTGTAAAAGTGAGAGACCAGAGGATAATTCCCCTGATCTTGAACCTGATTGTCTTTTGGGCTTCGATGCAGATGACTTTGAAGCTTTGGAGAATTTGAATACTTTATTAAATGAGAATATTTCTGATAAAATAATACCAAAAAAACTATCACCTAAATCTTGTTTTTTTCCAGATATATATCGAAATATCCTTCTATCATGACATTTAAAGATCTAGGGGTAGATCCAGAACTACGTGTGCCGTACGTTTATTCGCGGAGCGTATTTTCGTGCACGTAAGTTCACTACACTCCCCTCGGCACACCCCTTGCACGGACGTATTTTGTCAAGATATGCTTCCCAAACCCTACCTTAACTTTTTCCAACGTAACCGCTGTCATACGCACACGTACGTATGGGCTGAACGAATTTACGCAGCTAAGCACGCCCATACTGTACACTTTAAATACCACCCCCCCCTTCTTCACGTATTTCAGACGTATTTTGGAGTAACGTAAATTTGGCACGCCCACACGTAAGTATTTACGTGACACATACGTGAATGGCCCATACGTTCACAATTACGCTACGTTAATGTGCGTATTTTCTATGGTGCGCATACGCAGTGCGTTCTAAACAGCGATTTTACGTCTCCGCCACGCGTAAAATCGCTTCGAAGCGTAGTTCTGGATCAGGTCCCGTATGTGTAGGAGAAAAATGTTTTTCATACATCAATTAGATCATTAAAACCAGGTGAATGACAGTTGGAAGCTGAGGAACAGAGTAGTTTGTACCTGGCGGAATGGGTCATGTTGGAGGGTATGCTGTTGTTTGCAAGTGAACCATATTTACCAGCTGCTGTTTGAGTTGGACATTAGGACACTGCGCATGCGTAGTAATAGTGCAACGCCGTCTACGTAGAGTTTAGGAGCGTAAATTCGTTAAGAGCGTAAGTTTGAATCGATCGCAAGCACTTAAGATCTTAAGTGCTGCGAAAGTTTAAGATCTTAAGGATTTGCATGAAAATAGGCAGGGAGATGAGGTGGGCGCGGCGCGGGCAGACACTTAGGATCTCAAATAAACGCTACTACTTCCCTTAAGATCTTAAATGACAGCGCAGACTTAGGGTTAGTCAATGGTGGTCTAACTTTAAGATCCACCGCTGTTTGCAAGGGGAGTGACTGTTTATGCAGTGGGCTGTAACCTGGTAAGATCTTAGCAAAGGTGCGTATATTTGCGATCTTTTCGCAATCGCATCTCTGAATCAACCCCTAAGTCCATAACCCATAGGAAATCTTATAATATTTCCAGAGAGAAAGCTCTAGCTTTACAAGAGATGAGGGAGTGGCAAGATGTTGCATTTAAACCTTCGGATAAAGGGGGTAATATAGTCCTCTGGAAAACAGAGGACTATATTAAAGTGGCAAAAAGACAATTAGATGATGATAATCGCAGGCTAATATTTAATCCACTCCAAGACCATCTATGTCTTCATAATAATTTGATCCAAACAGCAAAACGTGACGGAATTATTACAGGAAAAGATGCCAAATTTCTGACGTGTTCAAACCCAAGGGTAGCGACCCTATATCTATTACCAAAGGTCCATAAAAACAAAACTACACCACCGGGTCGGCCAATTGTGTCTGGGCAAGGATGTCTCACTGAACAAGCCAGTAAGTACGTGGATTTTCATCTCCATAACTATGTCTATAGTTTACCATCTTACTTTCGCAACGCCATGGATTTGTTAAAAAGGCTCAACGATCTACAGGTGACCAAGGACACAATCCTGGTCACCTGTGACGTTGAGTCCTTGTATACTAGTATTAGTCACCAATATGGTATAGTGGCAATGTTTTAGTTTTTTCCATCAGTTTTTACCTGCAGGTGAGGGGCACAGCCATGGGGACGACCTGCGCCCCCACCTATGCCAATTGACATATCGGGATTAGCATCTCATATCCTCATGTGGCTTCGTTACATTGATGATATTTTCATCATATGGCAGGGTGACCCCTCTCTGCTGGTTTTATTTTTTGGTAAATTAAACAAGAACTCACTGAACCTCAAGCTAACTGTGGAGATGCATAGGGAGCACATCAACTTCTTAGATGTAACTGTCCGAGTTGATGAATTTGGATACATATCCACTCACCTTTACCGTAAAGATACAGCAACATATAATATACTCCACAGTGAGAGTGCCCACCCACCAGCAACAATTAAAGCTATACCAAAAGGTGAATATCTACGCACCAGATGCAATTGCTCAACCCTGCCAATTTTTTTAAAACGGGTCTCTGAACTAAAAAACTAATTATTAGCTCGAGGCTATAGTAAAAACTTACTCAGTACAGCATATCATCATGCTGTTAAAATTCAGAGAGAAAACTTAATATATCTGAAGCACAAATTAGAAAAGGATGTAGATTCAATTCGCTTTATCAGTGACTACAACTGCGAAGCTTGGGGAATTAGAAATACACTTCATCAACATCTACATGTTTTACTTATGGACCATGATTTGAATAAGATAATGAGTAATAAAGTTAATGTCACTTGGTGTCGGGCAAGAAATCTCAAAGATCGATTAGTATCCAGTCACTTTAACATCAATTTAAGGAAAGGTATTTCTGCATCTGGATCAGACCCATGTGGAATTTGTAAGGCTTGCCAGTATATGAGCAAAACAACCCATATAACAACGAGGTTTAATGAAAACTATACAGTTCGTCATTTCTTCAACTGCAACACTGCTCAAGTGGTCTATTGTATAAGATGCCCATGCAAATTGCTTTATGTGGGTAAAAGCATGAGAAAAATCAAGACGAGACTGCATCAGCATGTGGGTTCCATTAGGAACAGCAGAAAAGAAAATGATCTCCCCAGTGGCACGTCATTTCATGAAGTGCCACAACTCTGATCCGGTAGGCCTGCAGGCTTTTGTCATAGTAAAGGTACAGGGCAACATTAGAGGGGGAGATTTGGATAAAATCCTCTTACAAAAAGAATTACGTTGTATGTTTTTATTAAATGTAATGCATCCAAATGGATGAAATGAACATGTCTCCTATGTTCCTTTTCTGTGAAATATCCAGATATGAGTCCCTCTTGTTTGAATCTATTATTGATATATCTTAGAAACCTTTTGATCTCTTATATATCTTTGGAATTCTATGTTGAGTTTTAAAATATGCTGTCATTTCAAACTTTATATCCATGGATTCTGAACGTATTACTTTTTTTCTGAGTTGAAAATTGTGAATTTATTGTATAGTGCTGATCTTAGCACATTGGTAAAGTGCTTGCTTTAGATATGAATAGAGTCCTTAGTTTGCTTCCAATTTGGTGAGTTTACTATTATTGGCGCCCTGCATGATAAGATATCTCTTTTCTCAAACCAGTGGTTAATTGTTGATATTTTTATAAATTACATTAATTACATAGAGCGTGCTGTGGTACAGCGGCAAGGCATCAGTCCTGGACACAGTAAGGTCCCTGCTTTGTTTCCAGTCAGGACTACTTTACTGTTATATATATTTTTGGATATCAGGAATTGCATGACAATATGCTATTTATATTTTGAAATTAGACCCGTTTTTTTACATTTACGGGGATAGATCCAGAACTACGTCCGTCTTCCACAGACGGACGTAATTCAACGAACAATAGCTACTGCGCATGCGTAGTAGCTATTGTATGTAAACTGCGTATCGTTTTGATACGTAGATTGCGTATATGCAGTCTTTTAGACCGCATATACGCAATCTACGTATCGAAACGATACGCAGATTACGTACAATAGCTACTACACATGCGCAGTAGCTATTGTTCATTGAATTCTTCCATAGACGGACGTAGTTCTGGATCCGGCCCACCATATCAATCAATATGTATTTTGATAGGATGTTAGTGTTTTTTGGAATCTGTTGAATTACTTCTTCAGTGTTACATTATCTAATAACTATTTTGAGAATGTTGGGATGGAAGGGGTTAACTACAAAAAAACATAAACATTTTAAATATACCAACATATCATTAAGCGTATAGAGCGCCAAAGTAAAACTCACTACCTACTGATACTATTAATAGTATTCAATGAAATTGTTGAGAATCTAATACTTATATAGCTAAATATCCAAACAGACCTTTAATGCACGCTTTTCATTTTCTCAGGTCAGCTCTGACGAATACTACTGTGATTGGATGTTCCAACTATAAAATACAGAGAAGGTTTACTCACCTGCACATCGTCCCTTTCATAAAGAATTGACAAAACGCGTCAGGGAGGTCCTGGGATCCCGCAGAACGTTGGGACCGAACACAAGTTGACCTAGAAACCCTTTTGATGGAGCAGCCCTTTTTGCCAGTTAGAACAGTGTAGGGTCAGAGACGGACCCGGAAAGGGGTGAAGTGCCGCCGTGAGGCTGCTAGCTGTGCGGCGAGGGCTAGGCCGTATTGTAAGATCAGTTAGGAGAGGCCACATTATATCCCTTTTTCGAATCATCGTGACTGCAGTAATATTTCTACAGCTGTTTCCCAATGAGGCTGAGTATCAATTGAACATATGCTCTGCTATTTATTGTACATTGTATCTTATTTATGAATGATATTTACAATTATATTTGATTATGTCTCCACAGTTGTTTCCTAACGAGGTTGAGCATTAACTGAATATATGCTCTGCCATTGGAATCTTCCGTTACAATGTATCTTTTTCATGAATGTTATTGACAGCTATACTTGACTATAATTGTTGGTCATCTAGAAGTATATTTTTTCATATATTTCTATAACTGTTTCTTAACGAGGCTGAGTATTAATTTAATATATGCTCTGTCACTTGAACTCTTTATATAATGTACTTTTTTTTCATAAATGATATTTATATCTATATGTGACCATAATTGTTGGTCATTTGGAAGTATGTTATTCCTCCATGGGTTATTGGTTAACTGATATGGAACAATATTTGTATGTTGGTCTGTTTGGATATTGGAGTGCATCTGATAGTGGCTTAGCTTGGTAAACTTCTCTCTCTTTACCTTAGTATATATGATTGCTCTTTGAGCCTTCGGTAGCACCCACAATATTTATTTATAGCCTGTGTGATTTTATCTTTTTTGTTTTTGGTGTATTGGGTGGTGGTCACTAGGATGCTTTTGGTATAGAGGTCATTATAAATCTATTATATTGTGGGATATTGGCAAGTAGATGATAACTCTTTTTCATAACAGATTTTTTGATTAGTTATACATAACCCCACATTATAATTGCAGGGCTTTCATTAAGGTTCTTAATTCTGTGTTAATCCATTTAACATAAGTTTTCAGCTCTACCTATAGTTGACAAAAGGAGGTAAGGAGGGAAAGGCTGTCCCTCTGGCGGTCCCTGCGTCTGGCTCTCTTCCCCGCAGCTCTGCCTCCGGCTCTCTCCCTCGCATCACGCGCTACACAATGACGTTGGGTGACCTAAGGTCACCACAACGTCATTGTGCAGCACGCACCG
>WWET01001356.1:227173-251727 GCA_011038615.1 Limnodynastes dumerilii | reverse complement strand
CGTATTTTCAGCGTATTTTTCGCCCAAGGGGCGTTGGGTTTGTACGACGATAGTCCGGACGCTCGAGTTACTACACAGAGGCGGGGATAGCCATTTAAATTGCACAGTATGGGCGTGCTAACCCCCGTACGACCAGCGTATCGGTACGAAAATTCGCACGTACGCTTGAAAAACTTAGGGTAGGTTTCAGCCGCCGTAAGTAGGTACAATCAATGGGAGTGTCATGGACGTCAAAGTTTATACGCCCGGGTGAAAATACGCTACGCTCGTGGGCGCTCGCGGTCGTAGGTTTGGATCAGGCCCAAAGACAGAGCTATCTGAATGATCTGACCACATCCCCTCACAACTCTAAACCCCTCTCTACATACACTCTGCTACTAATCTAGCAACCTCTACACCCTGTGGTGTCAGGGACTAAGTGCAGCCTATAGGTTTATATTTAGCATCTATATGGACAGTGCGATAGAAGATTATCAAGACAAGATTGTGATGGGGAAAAACATACTTTCATTTGTATTAAATATATACAATAAAAAAACTAAACAGAACAACACAAAGTATGTTTCAAGAGAAGGCCCGAGGCAAAGGGGGTGCTAGGTAATCTTTATTGATGACAGGGGAACCCCCCCATCCTACCTGGGTTCACCCAGGCTCAAAAGTGTTGCCTTCACTCACAAGAGGGGAGACCTCAATGGCCTGAAAGGCAAAAACCAACCTGAGGGCCACACAAACCCCCAAAAAGGACATCCAGAACCCAAAGAGCCCAAGACTATGGTCTAATTGATCACATCAAAGACGCAATACAGAAAAAAAAATGTGGGGATAATGGGGTAGATCCAGACCTAAGCGCTTGTTACGTTTCATCGCGTAGCGTATTTTCTAGGCACTCCCCTCGCTCGTACGTACTTCGGCCATTTTACGCTTCCCAAACCCTACCTCAACTTTCCAAAGCGTAAGTACTGACGTACGTAACCGCCTGACCCGGCCCATACTGTACGATTTAAACGCCTCCCTCCGCCCACCAAACGTAACTACGGGTATCGTATGGAAGGCCCGCCCCCTTCGCTCGTAGTTACGCTGACGGTACTAACGTTCAGAGTTACGCGGTGTAACATCAGCCGCGCACATGCGCAGTACATACTAATGGGCGATTTTGTCAGCGGCTAGCGTAAAATCGCTAATGTACGTAGGTTTGGATCCGGCCCAATGTGCCGTAGAAGTGCGCCAATCTGTCCATTGCTGAGAGATTTTCAGTCACCCCGAGGCCATGCTGATGCCAAGCTATCTACACTGACTAGGCCCCTGGCCAGAGCACCAAGGTAGCACTGTGCTACAGAAGGGCGACACCTCCTGATTTAGCTTCTATGCTTCTATTGGCTAAGGGAATGGAATGCTGTTATACGGTCGTTGCCACTTACCTTACATTTGACAGTACAGAATGGAGCCAGATCAATGACCTCTGGAAACTTTATATGCTTATTAATCTTATGGAGATGAAAACCATTCTGCAGAATAAGAAGAAAGTGTTAAGGGGCAGAGGATAATATGTGTCCATGGATGTTATGTTCCTTCAACCCTTTATTAAATATAGTGCTGAAAAATTTCATGCAGGGGCGTAACTACAGGGTGTGCAAGGGGTGCAGTTGCTACGGAGTAGAGGGGAACCGGTGGCAACTGCTCCCCCTGCACTGTAAGCCTCTGACAGCCCCTATCGGGCAGTGGTCCTGCCTAGCTGGAGATGTTGCCCACAGCAACCAATCAGATTCTAGCTGTCACTTTCCTAGTACATACTAGAGCAATGGTTTCCAAACCTGTCCTCAAGGCTCCCCAACAGTGCAAGTTTTCCAGATCTCCCTACAGAACAAGGGATATCATTATACCACCTGTTGATCTTTTAAACAGTCAATAATGAACACACCTGTGCTCCAGCAAGGAGATCTGGAAAACATGTACTGTTGGGGAGCCTTGAGGCCAGGATTAAAACCACTGTGCTAGAAAATGTTAGCTAAAATATTATTGGTTGCTATGGGCAACATCTTCACTTTTCCAAACAGCTTAGTAAACGTGGCCCCTAGGTCCCTTGCTTAGTGGAATCACTGTTTTAGGAGAAGTATAAAGTAACAGAACTAAAAAGCCATTTTTCCCCAGTGACAGGATTATTCCTGGACATGACACTTTCCCAAAAACACGTCTGTAACAGGCTGCCCAGGAGCCGACGCTGGACCTTACCTGGTGAAACCTCTTCAGGTGAAGAGTCAGGATGGGAGGCGGGGAAGACACCAACATCTGTTTTTTGGCATTAGTGTACACAAACTTGTTTTCACCTAAACACAAAAAGCCACAAACTCCTGTGAGTGTAACTATGTGATGCTACAAAACACACAAGTATAATAATACAGGTAAAATACAATGACTGTTTTTTTGTAGTGTGAGAGTTCCCTGCACAATTATGGTGTAAAGAACCGATAGACTAAAGCTGGCAACACACTGGAGGGTTATCCGACCATTACTGTGCTGATCACACAATAATATCCAAATATCTCTGACATCTTAGCAGTGTATAATATACCAAAGGAAGGATAATGACAAAGGACCTGATTCAGACTTAAGAAGGAGCTTGAAATTGAGAGAAAAGTTACTCCTGGGCTAAACCATGTTGATTGCAGGGGGAGTCAAGGTAATTGTATTCTTTGCATGCAGGGATATATCTTTGAATTGCTTACTGCACACAGATACTGACCAGCTTTACTATCACACTGTTATTTAGACTTGGGATAGGAAAATTATCACCTCTCAACTCTGAAATATGACTCCCCTGCAATCAACATGGTTTAGCCCAGGAGTATCTTTCCTCTCCTAATTTCAAGCTCCTTCATAAGTTTGAATCAGGCCCATAGTAAGTACAGAGCTCTGGGTTTTCTTACTTTTAGTGTTATTTTTCCCTGCCTTCGTCTGCTTCTTGGTGCAGGTATTACAAAGCAGCTGGTTATTGCCCACCAAGTTCTCCTTCCGGGTAAACTGATATAGGCAGCTCAGGACCGAGCTCTCGTCCAGCTGCAGCTCCTTTCTGTCCGACAGGGTGCAAAAGGCCGTATTGGGGTCTTCGTTCACCACCTCGTAGACTTGTGCGCAAGGAGGCTCATCGATGATTTCGATCTCAATGTCGTTGGGCTCAAGGTCGGAGCTCAGGTTGAATCGGTTTATATTCTCTGTTAGTTGGTTGACCAAGGATTCTTCTTCTGCCTGGGGAATGTCCGATGTCTCCTCTGTGCCCTCGCTGCTACCTATCTTCTCTTCACTATTATCTGCAATTTCCAAGACCTCCGCTGTTTCACTGGGTGATTCACAGTTATTTTCCAGACGTTGTGAGTTTCCTTCAGCGTTATCAAGATTTCTCTGACTCAACTCATGGCCGTCGTCACAATATCCTACATCTTCATGACTGAGGCTTTCTCCATTGAATTCTTCTTTATCTTCTGGCTCTTCTACATCCTCCTCGGTCTTCTCCACATCTACCTTCTCATCGTCACCTAAGGAAGGTCCATCAGTCAAGGCTTCCTCTTGCTGCTCTGAGTTGTTATCAAGCTTGTTATTGTTGGGGATGGCTTCTTCATCCTCAGGGGCGCTTCCATTGTGGTCACTGAGAATCACTGTTTTCCCTTGTATTTTCTGCTGTCTGCGTTGGTTCTGTGGAATTGGAATAAAAGCATAAAAAACGTGGGAAACATCTATCTCCCGTGATTAAACAGGGATTAAACCTGTATGCAGGACAATCTATTCAATTCAACCTCAATTCCTATAGTAACTTAAAAAGTGACGGCAGATTCGAGCCACGTGGCCCATCCAGTCTACCCACTTGATTTTTTTTATATTTAACGACCTTAGACCCTATCTGAACCTCAATTTAGTTTGAGATTTAGGATATCCTTGTATTTATCCCAAGCATGTTTACACTGTTATATTCCTCAACCCCCTCACTCTGACTGATGACTAACCTAGTAATTTTTCTGCACATTTCCTTTAAACCTGCCATCAACCAGTTTATACGCTTCTCTTTTAATACATCTGCTCTTCTCTTTTAATACGCCTCTTCCTTTAAAAAAAATTCCCTCCTCCTCTACCTGATAACACCCCTTGACATGTGAAAGCTGCTATCATATCCCATCTCTGCTCCAAGCTAAACATGTTTAGTTCCTCTGGCCTTTCTATGCGGTGTGTCACAGGCCATGGACCATTTCTCTCAAGATATGTATTGTAAAGAACAATAGGTGTCATAGCGCCTGGAGCTTCTCTACACACCTTTGCTTGCTTCTTTGCCTGTTTTTTTGCCTTTTTTTGAAGGTGTTTACTTCCCCCGGAAGGAAGATCATTCCTCTCTTTAACATAACTGTCATCATCTGCGTCCTTTTCATAAACCTTCTTTGATGCTTTTATGTTGTTTTTCTTTGCAGGCTATAAGACACACATTCCAGCATTTGTGATAATGATTTGCACCGAGAACATGCAGCAACAATAGACAGTATTATATGAACGTTATAACACGGTGGCTCTGTTAGTAGCAACCTGTGTCTCACAGTGCTGAGGACATGAGTTCGATTCCCAGACTAGGCCTTATCTGTGTGGAGTTTGTATGTTCTCCCCGTGTGTGCGTGGGTTTCCTCCAGGTGCTCCGGTTTCCTCTCACATGCCAAAAACATACTGGTAGATTAATTAGCTGCTGAACGAATTAACCCTAGTCTGTGTGTGTGTCTGTGTATTTATGTGTTAGGGACCTTAGTATGTAGCTCCAACAGGGGCAGGGACTGAAGACAATTTGTGTTGCTATATAAATAAGCGTTAATAATAATAATTATTATTTTTAGCTGTCATTCTATATGGTGTTATCCCTTAGGCGCTCCATATTTTTTTTCAAGGCACCCCTAAGACAAAAATAGAATAGAATACAATAGGAAACAGAAACATTCCGAGGCACCCTGGTGAGAGTGTCGCGGCACCCCAGGGAGAGTGTCGCGGCACCCCAGGGAGAGTGTCGCGGCACCCCAGGGAGAGTGTCGCGGCACGGTTTGGGAACCACTGAGATAAGTAATTTTTCTGCACATTTTCTTTAAACCTGCCACCCTCCAGTTCATACGCTTATCTTTTAATACATCTGCTCTTCTCTTTTAATTCGCCTCTTCCTTTAAAAAAAATTCCCCCCTCCTGTACCTGATTACACCTCTTGACATGTGAAAGCTGCTATCATATCCCCCGTCCCATCTCTGCTCCAAGCTATACATGTTTAGTTCCTCTGGCCTTTCTATGTTGTGTCACAGGCCATGGACCATTTCTCTCAAGATATGTATTGTAGAGAAAAATAGGTGTCATAGCGCCTAGAGCTTCTCTACACACCTTTGCTTGCTTCTTTGCCTGTTTTTTTGCCTTTTTTTGAAGGTGTTTACTTCCCCCGGAAGGAAGATCGTTCCTCTCTTTAACATAACTGTCATCATCTGCGTCCTTTTCATAAACCTTCTTTGATGCTTTTATGTTGTTTTTCTTTGCAGGCTATAAGACACACATTCCAGCATTTGTGATAATGATTTGCACCGAGAACATGCAGCAACAATAGACAGTATTATATGAACGTTATAACACGGTGGCTCTGTTAGTAGCACCTGTGTCTCACAGCGCTGAGGACATGAGTTCGATTCCCAGACTAGGCCTTATCTGTGTGGAATTTGTATGTTCTCCCCGTGTCTGCGTGGGTTTGCTTCGGTTTCCTCTCACATGCCAAAAACATACTGGTAGATTAATTAGCTGCTGAACGAATTAACCCTAGTCTGTGTGTGTGTCTGTGTATTTATGTGTTAGGGACCTTAGTATGTAGCTCCAACAGGGGCAGGGACTGAAGACAATTTGTGTTGCTATATAAATAAGCGTTAATAATAATAATTATTATTATTAGCTGTCATTCTATATGGTGTTATATTTCTTGCGCTATGGCACACTTGAGTGCCATTAAGGTTACTAATCACTGGGGGCGGTTAATCTTAATTGTGAATACAGTCCGTCAAGATGAGAATCTTCCCAATGGACTGGATCCAGTATTACGCAAAACAGCCAATTTATGCATTCTGAATGCCTGCATGCACATAGCGCTTACAAATGCGCTACATACAATCCTGCGCTATGCACAAGCCCCATTTTACATAGAGCTCATGCATAACAGTCTGCACATGAGGGGGGAGTGCACTACTCTCGCACGTATGGAATTTACGATCGTACCGTCGTAATTTCGCTTCCACTGCGGAGGACTTACGCACACACCGCAAACTTAATTCTGTATCAGATCCAATATCTGTATCTTATTAAAAAGACGCAATGCTAAATTTCATGGCCGTCAAGGAAAATCTGCCAGCAAACCTTCCATAAGTGAACGGTGTGAAGCAATTACAAATGTTCTAGTATTCTAAATGATCGTTGTGTGACAGTATTTTACTATAAAGACGAGGATTTTTACCAAATCATCCAGGACAGGCAGGGAAAGATCAAGGAAAGGTTCACGGACCAAAGAAACCTAAAGATAAAGATATGAAAAATAATTATGAGGAAATACTCCTGATTTATTTGTACATATAATTAAGTACTATTAATGTTCAGGATTTTTACTGAAACATAAAACACTGGGTTGAAAAAGAGGTTTAAGAACGTTTTAGTAAAACTTAAAAAGGAACTTTTTTTTTAATATATTGTGGAGGATCCAAGACCTTTCTGTGTTCACAGAAGCGACAGACGCTCCAATTATGGAGGGATCTGTGATCAAACATTTTTCATGATCAATTTATATCATACCACAAGGAAGCCATTTTGTAATTGGACCGATGCTTAACCTATTCAACAGAAGCAGTGACATCACTGATGCACAAAGGGATTATTGGTCAACTCACAAAATGGCTGCAACCACTCTAGAACTAAAAAAAAAAAAACAAACCTTCATAACAAAAGACTGAAGCACTTGACGTACCGTGTGACACGTCTCGCACATTATTGTACTCGTGAGCTCGCCTCCAAACAAGCGATCTACAAAGTTCGGGATTGCTCGTCTTTTTTCATAATCTAAGCAGCAAGTTGACGGAGAAGAACATGTCATGCAGGTTATTATGCTGCATATTTGCCATTAAACAATAAAACAAATAAAGAAAGGTGAAATATATGATAACATGATATACCTTTTATAATCTTTTTCCTTTCATCTTCATCTATCTTCTCTGGAGTATTCTCTAACGTCTTGGAAATTGCTGAGCTTACTCTCTAGAAGTATTAAAAATAATGGTAACAAAAAAATAACCTGGCTTTAATATAGACCGATGCCGGCTACACATCTCGCAATGTCCTCAGCGGCATACACTGTCCGATAATCTGGGCTATCTTCCTACCACCTGCACCCACCCTAACAGGATCGGCCCAGCGGCATCGGATCATTTGATAATTCTGAACAATTCGATCATTGAGCCAGTGCATTCTTGATCCATACCACACAATACATTATAGCCGGGCCAATCAGACAATTATCAGCTGATCGATCCAATTGTCATCTAATGAGCACTGTATCACATGACTTGTCTCATAATATAAGTCCTAGGGCTAGATTTACAAAGCTGTGGGTTTGGAGTGGAGATGTTGCCCATAGCAACCAATCAGGTTCTAGCTCTCACTTTCCTATTACATACTAGAGAATATCAGCTAGAATCTGATTGGTTGCTATGGGCAACATCTCCACTGGGACTTGTAGTTCAGTTCTACAACATCTGGAGAGTCACAAGTTGGCCAGACCCGGTCTAGTAGATAGCTTTCTATCTCTAGTCTAGACAGCAGATGGCAATGAAAACGCTGAGTGTTCAGGAATACCTGGATCTCTTCCCCTCTCATCCCATCAAGCAGGTAGCGGAGAAGTTCCTGGCTGTCTTGCTGTTGGTATCCTCTGAACTGTGCTGCTCTAGGAGGAAATAAAGAGCGCTCAGCTTGCTCATAGAGACGGAACAGAGAATATTGAAATACAAAGTATACAAGGTATAGAGTCTGGAATGAAAAGGAATAATATTACACTTTCTTGTTCTAAGACAATAAGCAAAATAGTTCCCAATATTTAAATATGTAAAATCAGGACAAAATAAGCTCCACCCCCTGTGAGAAGAGCTCTGGAAAATTGGTGAGGGGTGGCAACAGTGCCCCTGGTGGCGACTGCAAGAAGCATTTGTATTTCAGTTCTCTGTTCAGCAGTTGGCGCACCCATAAGTATCACAAAAATGAACTGGAAATGACAGTTTTTCTGCCACGCCTTTAAAGCGACGCATGCGATATAATGAAACGTTCACAGTCCTGGTACTCACTTTTTACAGACCTGAGAGAAAAGATCTTTGGGGGTTACGACTCCTTTCTTAGTCTCCTGCATCTCAGTCACAAACTGCCACATGGCCATCGTCAGCGGCCCCGGCTGCTGTTCCAACGTCACGTCGCGGTGTGACTGTGAATACGGACAGATGCCGTGGCGGGTAAGGCCGGAAGTCACCAAACACATTCACCATAACAAGCTCTTACTCCAAAGGGACCAACTAGGCAAAATAAGAACCACTTACATCTGTTAACGGCTGTCTAATGTGGTTCTTATTTTGGTTCCGTAAGTTCCATTACAGATGAAAATTCTGTTATACACATTTAACGTTTTGGTACCTGTGGAGGAACTCTTGTGGAACACCATTTATTTCTTGAGCTTACATTCACCTGTAACGCTGCTTATATGGACTTTGTGCATTTATATAGTTAATGTGATTTGTGAATAATTTTCTTTTACCTGCCCATTGCTTCCTTAACCCATTCCCCCCTTTTCATACTATTTCACATTTTAGAGTTCTTTGGACACTCTAGGGTTGGGAAGCTGCTGCAGGGTTTTAAAGGGTCCCAGTCTTATGTTTTTAAAAGTAGTTGTTTTTTCACCTGTCCTATAGGAACGATAGGGGAGGAGTTTGTGGAATCTTAGCTGATGCTGGGCAGATTTAGTACTATGATCTGGTTCACTTTCCTTATTTCTTTGTTATGTGTGTGAATCTAGTGCATTGGTTCAGATAATTTCAATAAAGATCACAGGCAACAAGATTGTGGAATAATACCAAGGGGGTTCCCCTATAATACGTCACGGCACTATACCTGTAGCCAAAGAGTTTAACATTTTTTTTTGGTTTAATCCAGCCAACCCTGCCAATAGGTAATTAAAACTAGGAGAATCGGGGGAACAGTATGCCTCCTAGCCTTTTTTACGACACGTTTGAACCGATCCACTTACTGTTTCAGAGTGTTCCGGCATTTGGACGGTTACAGTTTTCCCTGGATGTCGGACTTCATTTAGAAGCTCTCGTAGTATAGGCGTTTGGGACAAGTTCTGAGCACATATAGATAAACATGTTATTAATGCTGGTTATATTTCCGTGTTGACATGTCACAAATGGATACACAGTCACCTGCATCACAGCATTGAAGAAACAGGTGTTGCCCAAGTTACTGAGTCCTTTCACAGCGACTTCTTTGCTCTCGGTGATTGAGTTTGGCGATTCCTCCCTTCCTGTTATCCGGTTGGTGTTTTCAAACGTGTCGTGTGTTTTGGCTTCTTGGGCGTCTACAGAATTGCATAGATCTTTGTCGGACTTTACTTTTTTTTAAGGAGAAATGAAAAGGATCATGTCAGATACTCGAATGAAACACCTTGAGGCACATTTACAATACAAACTTCAAAAAGATCAATATTATAGCGATTCAGAAAAACCACAGCAGTCAAGCACCAGCAGAAGCCAATCAGAACATAAATATGAACTATATATACCGCTGTCTGACATTTTAAGTATATTTTTAAATCACCACAAAAAAAAAACAGGGTTGGTAAAAAACTGTTTTGTTAATTAAACATTAATGCTCTCTAACATTAACAATCCAAAGTTATTAGGCTTTGACATAATTTATTTCACATCTTTCAATAAAACCAACCTCTTACTCATTATTGTTTCTATTACATCCTACTTATTACTTATAATTAAATACATTTGTGAGGAGTTTGTGGAGTCTTAACTGATGCTAGGTAGATTTAGTACCTCTCTCATCTGGTTCACACTCCCACCCTTCACATTCTTCGGAGTGAATTTACTGCATTGATTCAGTTCACTCAAATGATGACCAAAAGCAGCGAGAATGTGATATAATAACAGGGATATTGCATTTAAATGTTTTCTTTAAACCAGTCCAACCTGACATAACATTTTTTTAAAAGAACATTTGGCGTACAAAACGGAGGATATATTGCGAGAATGGCAGAGGAACCTTTGCAACCAAATTTGAAACAAGTGATTGAGAGGTTTGGACATATTTAACACATTAAATAAAAACTGGAGCGCCAACTGTCCAAATATAGGTAAAGCCGATCTAGTTCTAAGGTACTGTCCTGACTCCTAGGAAGAACAACATTACTGACGCTGAGCAATCCAAGCCTGTATTTTAGGATGGCCCAGCACTGGGTCCCTGGTGAGATGTGGCATGTCCCCCGGAGGACACAACACAACAGAGCTTTTGGACTCTCTATTCTGAAATTTCAATTTGCCCGGAGGTACAATATATATAGTTTTCTATCTGAGAGGCAAATACATTATTATCAACAGGCAGACACGTGGATTTGCTTTAGACTCTTTAAGACATTATCTTATAAACATTTGACGGATTTGCTTTAGACTCTTTAAGACATTATCTTATAAACATTTGACAGAAGGCAAATTTCCTTTTGCTGCATGTTGGTTTAGCAATCCTTTTCTAGTAGAAACGTACAACCCTCACAATTATTCTATTCTATATATTTTATATATATTTATATATTTTTTATATTCTATGTTTTATATTGTCTAGAACAGTGATCGTGTTAATGCCTGTATAGGCGTCTCTGACGCCTGATTTGAAACATTCTGCTGTCTCTCTCTCCCTCCGGCAATTTATAAATCCTTCACTGACGGAGAGAGAGAGAGAGAGAGAGAGAGAGACAGAGAGAGAGAGACAGAGACAGAAAGAGAGAGAGACAAACAAACAGCAGTTAAAATGAAATCCTTTTATATGTATAAATATATCCACTATCAAAACACAAAGACTCACATCCTGTAGTGTGATTTTCCACTTTAATTTTGAGGGTGACTTCAAATCCAGACCTCCATGGGTTAATAAATTTGATTTCCATTGATAATTTTTGTGTGATTTTGTTGTCAGCACATTCAACTATGTAAAGAACAATAATTTGCAGTGGGCTAGTCAAAGTTCTGAATCCAATTTAAATGTTGTAGCGGGACCAGTGATCGCGTTAACGTCTGTGTAGGCATCCCTGACGCCTGAGAAATGTCAGGCACGCTTTCAGATTTGTCCCATGCGTATAGCTACGCATGGGACATTCTGCTGTCTCTCTCTCCCTTCGGCAATTTACAAATCCTTCACCGATGGGCTCTCAGTGAAGGCTATGAGTCATCCCCTGCACAGAGAGAGAGACAGGAAGTCTCCAGCTCTGCAACACAATGAGTCATCTACACTGTGGCCTAGCTTCTCTCACAGCTGTCATGTGACCTCCCAGCTGCCGGCAGAAGAGACATCTCACAGACAGGATCTTAAGATAAGCTTTGTGGGTTGGGTGTTTTTTATTTTTATTTTTACTATAAGCTTTTACACTTTACTTTTTAGATTGGGTTGGGGGGTAGATGAGTTAAAATAGCTAGTAGAATATATACACCTATACAGTTTCCTACAGGCAAAATGACTGAAAATGTTTTGTGAAGTTATTTTTTTTATTTATTTGTTAGGGCTATTGTATAAATTATTCTGGGTAATGGTAATTCACTTTCACAATGCCAAACAAACAGCAGTTAAAATGAAATCCTTTTATATGCATAAATATATCCACTATCAAAACACAAAGACTTTCACATCACAAAAAAAAAAATCACAAATATAAAGCCTATTCATTCACTAGGGATCAGTGACATCACTGATTATGCAGCCTATCCAATTACCAGGAATCTGGACATCACATAGAATCCAGTCCCTAGGAACCACTGACATCACAGAGAAGGCACCCAATCCAGGCAATCCTCTCACAGTCTCACAGGCAGTATCTTATGATAAGCTTTGTGTGTTGTTTTTTTGTTTTTTTACAATAAGCTTTTAAACTTCACTTTTAGTTGAGGGGAGGTGGGGGGTAGATGGGTTAAAATAGCTAATAGAATATATACCTATATATAAACGTATACACACACTTATATAAGATATATATATAGATAAACACACACACACACACACTGAGTAAGTTACATTCACGAGAAGGTATTCCAATAATAATAGTAACTTATTCAGTATATGTGTGTGTGTGTGTGTGTGTATGTATATACACACACTAAGTTACTATTATTTATTATTGGAGTGCCTTCTCATGAATGTTTTAATTCTCTCAGACACCTCTCTCCACATTCAACTATGTAAAGAACAAAGTATTTAATACCCCCCCAGGGCTTCCAACGTTTTCAGTTTTTATGATAAAAGTTTTGCCATTAAAACAGAAACACCGGAAGCCCTGAATTCCTAGCACTTCAATAACTCCAAGCACTGCTCTTTTTGTGTGTGGGGGTATGTATTTATATATAACATGTGTGTGTCCCTCAGACCTCTAATGTGCCCCATTATACAATTTTCAGTTAGACGTGATATTCCTCTATCAAAAGGGGTGAATATAAATTGGTAATTAAATAAAATGGTTAAGTGTTATATTATGTCCAAACCTTTGCATTGAGGCAGGGAAGCTATCGATCATAGTTATCACTTATACATGGTAAGTTTGGAACAGCATAGAACACTTTACCATTTAATTTATATACCAATAATAATATACTCCTCTTTGGTTAAAAATACTCCTTAAAAATGTTATGAGGAGTATTTTTACTTCAGCAAAAAAAAATGTAGCACGATCACTGGTCTAGAAGTTGATTTAAAACATGTCAGGCATATTTACCTGTATTTGCCGTCCTATTGGTTGGCTTAGACTTTTTTTTAAGGTATTCCACCAATTGCCTGAGTCGCCCAGAAACCTCACAATCGACTTGGTTGTCACACATGTAGCACCTAAGGACACAGATAACCGACAATCAGCAACTACAACACCTCAATAACACTAAAAGGTCAACAGAACCTATTCTAGAGGACCAGCATTACATTTTTACACATAACATTGGACTTGATCCAGAGTGTGCTAATAGGAGGAAATCAGGTGGAAAGTTATACCTGGTGAAACCTTGTTGAATTGCAGGGAAGGTGAATTTCATTTGTTGGAAAAGGTATTAGAGCTGAGAGCATATGTTACCCAATATAAGTCTAACAGCAGTGTAAAAGTAAAGATGGTCAGGGGTGTGGGTCCCCACAAAGAATGGTCTTATTTGTGATAGGGTCGTTTTCTCCCAGCCAGTTTCGAACTGGCTGGGATATCGATTGCCTATGCCTCAAAGAGGCATAGCAATCTCCGGTGCACCAAATACGGTGCCTAAACTAACCCCAACCCTTCCCCTAATTCTAACCCTAACCCTCCCCTTCCATTACCCTAACCCTCCCTTCCCCGCAGCCTGACCCTAACCCTCCCTTCTCCCTAGCTTGAGCCTAATACTCCCTTCTCTATACCTTACCCTAAGACCTCCCTCCCACAGACATCTTACCAGTGTGTACTGTCCCACAAGTATCTGAAACTGCATTGCATCATGGGATTTGACACAATCAACAATGCCCTGATGTCTGTAGAAAAACGGAATTGTGTAGTGACACACAATCTTCACTGCAACAATTCCCATTTATATTTCTGCATAGCGCCACCTTATGGGCAAACAAATAATTGCAGCAAAGAAAAGATTTATTTGAACAGTTTGTGAAACAGTCCACTGGAAACTAGAGATCAGCGTGTACGGGCGTTGTTAAGCAGTTCCAGGTTAAAAATCCTTACTACAGATTTCACAAGATATAGGACCAGAAAATATATCTGTGTGTGTGTGTGTGTATGTATGTATGTATGTATGTATGTATGTATGTGTGTGTATATATATATATGAATAAAATTACATTTGGACTCTGGCCAATTTACAATGGATCCCTGCTGTATCCAGGCTTCAGAACGCGCGAGGAGAGACTACTCTCTCTCCTTGCATGCATAGGCTCAAGGATGTAAGGTGAACTTCTCAATGTCACCTAGCATCTGTGCCATACGCATCGAGCCGTGGGAAAGACTTACTGAGCCTCCAAGTCTGTACTGGAAGCACACAGCGCTCGCGTGCACGAAACGTGAGCGTTTTTCTGCTCGCAAACATCGGAAAAATGTGAATCTGCTCCAATGTATTTATGGTGCTCCACAAGGATCTAATATCACGGCGTTCTCTCAGAATGTGGGCTTTGCCATCATTAAACAGCAAGCATCAGTCACATAGACACAATTTACTGGATCTAGAATGAACAGAGTTTGCTATACAAGATTCCACATGCAGCATATGTGTAGATTCCCCCTGAAACTCCATCGTGTGGAAGGGACTCGCGTGTTCTACACCCAACCTAAAGTATTCTGCATGTAACCCTCTGCGTGCGAGTAAACCGAGTTTAGCTAAGCCCTTACTGTACGATAAGCATGACTATTGCCCACCTGTCATATGTATCTCACACGCAAAGAGTGAATTCCGCACAGAACACGGCATCAGCGGCTGATTACCGCTGCTGGATTCCTTGGACTATAAATGCACAGTACAAAGTGACAGCCGTCTCACGCACGTAGCATAGGTATGTGATGTGACCCAATAGTCATAAAGAGAGAGACAACCTACCAGACGTTCCAGTCACCGACGCTGAGCACCAGACAGTGCGGCTCTGATCGCGGAGTGTTGTAGTGATTCAGCGAATGCTGCCTTTCCGAATATCTGCCGCAGCCCTGCAAGAACAAGAGCACACAGAGCTGAACTGGTCCATTTGCTATCTTGCAGCATGTGTCTATCCAACTAGAACCTTTTCTGCAATACTTTTTAGGGCCACAAGGTGGCCATATGTTCAGCTGTTTATAGGTGGGAAAAGCCTAAACTGGGAATCAGTTTATTGGTTAGAGGACAAAAGACAATTATATCATAAAGGTGATCCCATGAGAAGCACCGGAACACTCTTTACAAAGGATTCGTTGCTGTGAAGCTGACTGGCTATGGAAAATCACATGGTAATTGTATAGCTTACTTCAGGCATTGGCAGGTGCTTTGAAACTACAAATCCCAGCGTGAACCAACAGCATAGGCGTAGCGGATACCTGGCAGAGCATGATGGGAAATGTAGTCTTACAACACCTCACACCACAAGTTGCATGATTTGGCTTAAGGTACAGGCCGTCTGTTTTCACCTGCTAGACATTGAGCGCTTCTATATGTAAACGGATGGTTCTTTACAGCGCCAAAGCATTAGAAAGATCAGGAGAAATTCTTACCCTATGGCCACATTTCAGACACAGCCAGACCACTTCATCGTCTCGTCGCTCCTCCTCTTCATCGTTGCCATTCTCTTTGCCATCCGCCTGGCAGTCCTGACAGACGTCCCACACCACGTTCACCAGTGCCCTCTTCACTGCCCCTTCATCCAGGGCCTTCCGTATGTGCCGACATGTGGCCTCTGCAAGGTGAATATACACTGGGGAGTCAGTCACCTAATTCACCAGCGAAAAAGCCGGGGGAAGGGGGGATGTCTTCTGACTGCATGGAGCACTAATGATACTAAAGAGAATATTCTGGAAATGCTGAGGGACAGAACCGCTGTCTCACATGGTCCTACACGTAGTTAATATGTGTATGTAATGTTGTAGAAAAGTGATGAGCAACCAGACAACCCTAGACATTCAGAGACAGCCGAAAGTTATCTTTACTCCAGTGGGAGTTCCCGCTCCGATGGGCTGCCTTAAGAGATAGGGACAGCCGAAAGTTCCTTTGGCAGACATTTTAGATTTGTTTTATGAATGGGCGAGTATGCCGATCTCACCCAATTCATTTCCGCAGGACCCGCCGCACAGACTCGCTGCTGGCAGCTCCGGAGAGGTGAGTAACGTCTCTGGGGACTTTTAGCATTGGGGGGGGGGGTTAGGCTCTTAGGAAGGGAGGGTTAGAGCTATAGAAGGAGAGGCTGCAGGGAGGAGAAGGGGTCTTAAGGTTAAGCTATAGTGAAGGGAGTATTAGGGTCAGGTCAGGGAGAAGGGAGAGTTAGCTTTTAGACTGACCTATCGGCGCCTCATCAAGGCATAAAAAAATCCATATCCCATCCAGTTCAAAACTGTCTGGGAGAGAACGGCCCATTCTTAGTGGGGAGCCACACCCCCTTTACTCCTAGACCCCTATACATAATACTAAATCAGCCGCATCGAACACAAGTGATACAAGCTATAGGAACCGTCTGACGCCTAGGGACGTATTCAGACTTAAGTAGAAGATAAGAACTAAGCACCTAGCGGCGAGTGCGCTCCTGTGACCCTCCCCTCGTTCTTACGGACCTTTGCAGACTTCCGCCACCTTAACTTTCCGTGCGTATCTTTTTGTGCAGTTTTGTAAAGTAAGAACGGAGCTGCCTAACCCTGGCCCTACCGTCCAATTCACATAGAACGCACACACTGCACAGCTTTGTGCTTATTCTAAAAAACAGAGCTGAGCTGAGAAACGTCACCTCTTCATTCTAATTCTGCTTTCACTATTTAAACTTGCTTCCCCTTCCAATCCAACATGGTATTGCTCAGGTCTAGACTTCCACCTTAAAGAGGGTGTAAGTGCAACTCTGAATCAGCCCCAATGTGTCATTTCAATATTGTTACATGTCCCCTTTTCCTATATACCCCCACCCCCTTTCTGTACCCTCCCCCTTATCCCCTGAAAAAACTTCAATAAAGTTTGCTTGTTTGTAAATACCTAGACATTCCCAACACTTGCTTATGATTGAGCGGGAAATCTACATACATATTTTAATTCAAACAGGACAACCTACAGCTCACAGTGAAAACCCACAATCTCCCGGCGTGTTAAGCTGGGGACAGACTGGAGGGATGTCTAATGACTGTGTAGATCACACAATAATCGTCAGAGAGCTCTGATTTCTTACCACAATGCTGCAGAATTGTTAGAAATAGCATGGCATCGCGTGATTGCATTTTTGTGAGCTCCTAAATTTTCCCTATCAGCGACGTCCCAATGTCTGGAGAAAACTTACGTTTACTGACACCTGGAGATGTTGCCCATCGCAACCAATGAGATTCTAGCCCTCACTTACCTATTACATACTGGAGAATGTCAGGTGGAATCTGATGGGTTGCTGTGGGCAACATCTCCACTTTTCCATTTTCTGCAATTTAGTAAATCTAGCCCCTAATCTTCACTACAATGATTCCCATTCATTTTTCTGCATAGCGCCACCTTGTGGGTGAGCAAATCACTGCAGCAGCAAAGGTTTATTTGAACAGTTAGTGAAATGATCCACAGGAAGCTAGAGAGCAGTGCGTACTGGACGTCATTATGCAGGTTAGGGTTACAATCGTTACTACAGATCTGACAAGATGTCAGATTGTCACTAAAAACGTCAGTGTGTACCCTGCTTTAATCATACAAGAGATGATAAGATTACTTTCAATGCTACTTTTTTCCATCTTCTAATTGGACAGGTACAGAATATTAAGGTCTGTCTAGTACAGTGATGGCTAAACCTATGACACTCCAGGTGTTGTAAAACTACAATTCCCATTATGCTTTGTCAGGTATCCGCTATGCTTTTGCAGTTAAGGCATGCTGGGACTCGTAGTTTCACAACACCTGGAGTGTCACAGGTTAGCCAACACTGGTCTAGTACCTTCTGGTCAGCCCCAGTCTATAGGCTTACACTCAGCCATGCTCCTGTGATATTACTGCATGTCCTAAGGAGCAGCACAGGCGGTTTGAGATTTTGGCCCAGATCCTGGGCTACGTACAACAAGGGAATTACACGTGGCGACTGCCATTCCCGTCAAGAAGGTTATGCGCAAGTGCACAACATTCTTACGCTGGAGTAGTGGCCGGCATACGTAACGTACATTCCGTACACCAGCTGTTACGTAAAAGGGGCTGCCCCCCCTTTTTATGTTTGTCGTATCTCCGCCATATATGTGGAGATAGGCATTTAAATTAGGGCTAGAGGAAGCCCCGTTATGGCAAGGTCTGCAGCTGTAAGTCATAAATGTGAAGGTAGGAATCTAGATAGATTTTGTGGGCACTCCCCGCTACTATGCCAGCCATAATGACCTCAGCGCCCGTAGGTCTGGATCCGGCCATTTGTTCACTTAAATTACAATAAAATCCAGAGCGGTGTGTACGGGGCCATCGCTGAGCCGGTCAGGGTTTTAAACCGTTACTACAGATTTGACAACATGTCGGATACCCTGCTTCACCCATGCAATTATGCTGCTGCTTGTCTGAACTGCGCACACACACACACACACACTCACCCCCAATCACCCCACAACCTGTCTTCCCTGTAGAGTGGGTCAGCCGCTCATCATTCATTCCTGAACACATCTAAAATTCCTACCTGATTCCAGGGGATCGTGTGCCGGCAGGTTCCTTCCTTTCCTCTTCACCATGTCACTGTTTAAGGTGTCCTAGGAAATAAGCAATTCATACGTATACTGTAATTCATGGAGTTTTCCCAGGCTTTATTTCATTGCAGAAGATGAAAATGGGGTACTGGCTTTCAAATATGAAATAACATCTTGTCTGGTAGGATGCGGTTTGCAGGTACAATGGTCTTTTTTTCTCTCAAAAGACCATTGTACGATAGCTGCTTGTAGACTGCCAGCAAATGACGGCAGTCAGCATTTAGAGGAGTCATCTTTCAAAAAGGAAGTGCACTATGGTGGCTCAGTGAGTAGCACTTGTGCCTCACAGAGCTGAGGTCATGAGTTTGATTCCTGTACTAAGCCTTGTCTGTGTGGAGTTTGTATGTTCTCCCTGTGACTGCGTGGGTCATGGGTCATCTGGTTTCTTCCCTCATGCCAAAAACAGAATGCTGACTAAATTAACCCTAATGTATGTGTTAGGGACCTTAGTATGCAGCTCCAGTAGGGGAAAGCACTGATGTGAACGTATAATGTTCTCTTTAAAGCACTGCGGACAATTTGTGGTGCTATATAAATGTGTTAATAATATGATACTGTTTCAGATATTGAATTAGAACATTACTCAACTGCATATTGACATGAACAATTTAAAGTACCTTTGTGTAAATATTTTAATGGCATTTGTGCTTATAATAAAATGATTTAAATATGAAAAGCCAGAACCATGTGACCTTTAGAAAAGAATTTGACCTGTCGCCTTGATCCAACCTCTTTTAGCAGTGGGGTAATCAGCAGGCGTGTTTTTCTCTGGCCATCTTCAAGACGTCCAATCTATATTGCATTCATAAAGCATTATGGGCAGATGACTAACTAGAGAGGGTTCTATAGGTACCTCATCTTGGACAATGAACAACACTAACCAGTTATTTTGGGGAAGTGCTACGATGTATTGCAATTGGAAAGCAGGACAGAACAAATGACAGGATCAGCAGAGCCTACAATTACCTATCAGCAAATTTAACAATGAAACATGTGATGCTCTGTACACATTGCAGTGTAACACCCCTGGCCTGACAGGCTGAAAAACACAATGCATCTGCTATATGTACTTTCAAATTCTAACACATATTCTTATGACACTTGTGGCAAGAAAATACATTAAAAATAAATGAATGGTGGGTGGTATTATCCCCTGAACTTAACCTTTAACAACAGTTACTATGAACTATCAGTCCTACATCAAAACAATAATTGTGTCCTTAAGGGATGATACAAACCACCACCAGACGTGTCATTTACCATATAATATGGGACAATATATCTGTAGCTTAACCCTTGTTTCTCTATGTGGTATAATAAGAAATTGACAGCACAATGATAATAGTAATAATTCCAGAATACATTCTACTGGCTGCTGTTTTTCCCCTAAAGTTTCATGAATGGAAGCAACAGCAACAGGGAATATTCCCTTTACTTTGAATAGAACTATGAGTGTAGACGATAAGAAAATGATTGACTTTAGGGGGTTTATAGTGGGGGAGCACAGCATACAAGGGGAGGATGGGGGGAGGGTAGCCTAAACTTTAAGACATCCTTTAACATTGGTTGGAAGTCCACATATCAATGCCTAGCATTAATAGTGCAATGTGGCAAACCACAAGACTGAGAAAATAAGGGTACACAGAAGTGATAATCCCCAGTAGTAAAGTATAGGGGTGAGGGGGAGGAGATATGTGTATGTATGCATGCATGTGTTATATGTATGGTATACAAAGACACACATATATATGGATCTACTTGTTATATTAGGATAAAATAATTCTGCCCACCTACCACTGATGTGACATATGGTGGTGCTGGCAATCCTGTGCCCACTACTGGCATATAACAAATATAATATATATGCTATGTAATGGAGATGGGGATCCCCCCAGGCCACCCCCACGTGTCACCGTATTCCTGGATTACAGCTACCCTCTTCTACGCGTTACCGGCTTACTGCTGTCCGCTTCCAGTCAAGCAGAGTAAAAGAAAGAGGACAAACACACTTATTAAGAGAAAGACATAATGTCTCCCTTCAGAAGGACAAGAAGTATAGACATCGGCCATTTTCTGAAAGACCAAATTCATATGAGGTGTACGGGAAGTGACCATGACAAAATGGTGCTTATAGTGGGGACAAAAAGCAGTGCGTTTCTATGGGTAAGAACTGGTGACGTCACGATGAAAGCAGGACTTTGTATTGGCAAGCAACAACATGACCGACAGCTATATTCACCAATAGAAATTCAATATACGATGGGAGGCGTGAGAGGTGTCTGGACTGTGATTCATGAAGCCGCAGAAACGGTCTCCATTTTTTATAAGCCATTTTTCTTATCTGTGTATGCCTGGGCTACACAAAAATGGCGTTCTATATGACATACTTTTCTAGTATGTTAAAATGTGATATTTTTTTTGCCTGGCTTACGCAGTTTATGACAACAAGGCAGATGGCATAGATTGAGTTGAATCGTGTGAAGAATGATTCCTGGTGGTGTTCCCACAGTTAACATGGCGGCCAGTGGAACAGTGCTACAAGGGCTGTCAGTGGAGTTTGAATTCTGCTGAGTTGAGAAGATGATTTGTATATAAAGCCAAGTGCGGGTAATGGTATAGGTAAGTTCTGTTATGTGTTCCCATTACAGACAGATGGTCCATCTGTGCTCTTTTAAGTCCCTGAAGCTCGAATAGAGTATTATTCAAAGTTAACCTGGTTCCTCTGATTGTGGGTTAATGACAAAGTTGTCAGTGCAGGCAAATATAGTGGAGAGATAAATTATATAATTCAATATTACACTGTAGTCATTGAATAGGATCCTAGACTTCAATATTGACTATTTGTTCAGTATAGCTTCTCTTATTCCCATAGTCGCCAATATTACATTTCTTCAGGAGATCTCAGAGGAGGGTAAGAGCTCATAGAATGCAGGAGTTTAATGATGCAATGGGGCTGATTTAGAGTTGCATTTGCTCCTTTTTTTAGGTGCAGGTGTAGACCTGAGCAATACTATGTTGAACTGCAAGGGGAGGGAAATTTCAATTGTGAAAGCAAAACTATAGAGTTGAAGTTTCTTAGCTTAACTCTATTAGATAGATTAAACATAAAGCTGTGCAGTATTTGAGTTCTGTGTGCAAAAGTAATGTATTTTCCCTGGTTTAGCCGAGCTGTACACTTACACCTGTTTTACCCTTACTCCCAAACTCTGAATCAGCCCCAATATGTGTTATCAAGCCTCTCCCCATTCTTAAGCTGTGTACACACTAGCGGCTTTTGTCTCTATTTGCTTTGCAAGCAGGCGATATACGAGTGATTGGAATGATATTGTAATTAGTTTGTGCCTGATCATTGCATATGACACAAAAATCGTTAAATCTTGTTTTTTAAACTTTCCCATTTTAGCAATTGAACAAGGGAATTAGTACCATAAAACAGAAGCTTTATTTTGTGGCATGAATCCCTGTTGTGACCAAAAAGCTGGTGACTTGCCTACTCTCCTGGGGCAAGATTTAATAAGCTGCGGGTTTGGAAAAGTGGAGATGTTGCCCATAGCAACCAATCAGGTTCTAGCTGACATTCTCTAGCATATCCTCCAACATGCCCCATTCTATTCGGTAACAAAACACAAAAGTGAGATCACAGCGAGAGGAATATGGGTCTCAAAAAAAAAAATATTATTAAATTCACTAAGTTCAATTAGACGGCAACCAAGTGGAAATTAATGAATATTCAATATTTTAATAAGGAATATACAAACAATTAAAAAGCAACACACATATAATTCATAAAATCTGAGTAATGGTACTGCAGATACACGTGTATCAGAATGGTGGATGCTGATAAGCAGTAGGGTATACAGCTAATAATTCCATTAGTATAATGCTGACAATTATAGTCTTGCAAGATTTGGGACCAGTGATTCAGTATAGGAATGGAGGGAACAGTCTCTTTGTAGGAGTTAGCTCACATAGACTTCAAGTAGTCTCTCCTAGGCAAAATGAACTAGAGTGTCGGAGAATTAGCAGCAATGAGTCCGCAGTATAACAAATCTCCGCAGGTGTCAATAGTACACGAGAAGTAGCAGTCTATCCTGTTTTAAGAGTTATATTACCGTATCTCCCGGGCAGTTCGACAAAAGGAGAAGGTTACTTCACTGAAAGGGTGATAGATAAGTGGAATAGCCTCCCATCTGAGGTGGTAGAGGTAACACAGTAGAACTGTGTAAACATGCTTGGGATAAATATAAGTATATCCTAAATCTCAAACTAAATTGAGGGTAAATAGGGTCTAGGGTCAGTATAATTTCAAATAAACAACTAGGCAGATTAGGTGGGCCATGTGGCTCTTATCTGCTGTCACCTTCTATGCATCCTAACACTAGTCAAAATGAAAGCCATGCTGATCTTGCAGACTCTGGAAACCTGCTTTATGCTGCATCTCTGACCGGTATATATTAATGACTTTAAAACAAAAAAAAAAGTGGAATGTAACCTGTATTGTTCCTATAGCTGTAATTAATGATCTAACCTGTTCATCTAGACTGGAGATCATGAACCACGAGGAAGCAGAGGCCCAGCTCTCTGAGCTCGATCTCCTGTCCAGTATGTACCCCACTGAAGAAGAGTTTTCGTTAAGTGATCAACTGGCATTGGCAGAACTGCGAGATTGTGCGGAACAGCGGACCGAACTTACGCCAACATTCAATATCCAGTTTACACTGACCGTCAGACTGGATGACAGTGTTGCTTCCGATATGCAGGTAATTACCTTCAGTTTGAAAAACCCGTCTCTTAACTGGAGATGTATGAGATATGACACACAAATAAAGTGTATTGTAACTCATACACCAACACTGATCTGTAGCCTTTCTGGAAGGGTTTAACACAGTGATGGACAATCAGATGCTCCTCAGGGGTTGCATTGACCATCTGAAGGCTGCACACTGGGGCTAATCTAGAGGCGCACGCATCGTGTGTCCCCTAGAGGTGTAGGGGGACGGGCTGCTTGCAAGCCAAAACAGCACAATGGCAGCTGTGGATTGCAAGCATGTAGTGTGCGGGCTTACAGCAGCTAAGCACAGTGCATATATGTGGCTATATTCTCTGTGGAAGTGCAGGGTAATACTTGCTTGTGTCTCACAGCGCTAAGGTCATGAGTTTGATTCCCGGACTAGGCCTCATCTGTTTGGAGTTTTTATATTCTCCCTGTGTCTGTGTGGGTTTCCTCCAGGTGCTCCAGTTTCCTCCCACACTCCAAAAACATGCTGGTAGGTTAATTGGCTGCTTAATATATTCACCCTAGTCTGTGTTAGGGACCTTAGTATGTAGTATTGGGAGGGACTGAATGTGAAATATTCTCTGTAAAGCACTATGTGATCTGATGGCGCTATATAATAATATAAATAAATAAAATGCAAAACAAACAACAATATAAATACTGATTTGTAAGGAAAAACTAAAGAATATAGTAATAGAGGTAAATACCATTGTCAGTCCCCGATTAGAAACTGTTCATTCCGAAATAGGGACATCCGAAAGTTCCTTTTCGGATTTCCCGATTTTGAATAATACCCAGTGTTTGTTTGTTTTTTTAGAATGGGTGAGTGTCAGGATATAATCAAATATTATGTGTACAAATTAAATATCTGTATATAGAGTGACCTCTGTTTGGCCAGGGTCTGGTGATTCATGGAAATACCTTGAATGTAGTGGGGCAGAACAAGGTGGTCAGGTTAGGGCCCTGCTGTAAATGGATCAGTTTATTAGGGGGGTCATAAAAGCTAGATTTCCGTAGAAGATCCTCTCCAGACCCCAGACCTGTCATGTGTCACAAAGGTGGGGGCTGTCTGGA
>WWET01001356.1:208969-223533 GCA_011038615.1 Limnodynastes dumerilii | reverse complement strand
AGGAGGAAAGGGATCTAGGAGTCATTATTTCATGTGACTTAAAGGTAGCCAATCAATGTAACAAAGCAATGAGAAAGGCAAGTCATATGCTTGGTTGCATAGGCAGAGGAATTAGTAGCAGAAATAGAGAAGTAGTGATGCCCCTTTATAGATCATTGGTACGACCTCACCTAGAATACTGTGTTCAGTTCTCCATATCATATCTCCAGAAAGACACAAATACATTAGAAGTGATATAAAGACATAAATACATTAGAGTCTGTGCAAAGAAGAGCAACTAAAATGGTCCATGGCCTGTGTCACACAACATACCAAGAAAGGCTAGAGGAACATGTATAGGGTACGCCCTCACCTAGAATACTGCGTTCAGTTCTGGAGGCCATATCTCCAACATAACATAAATACATTAGAGTCTGTGCAAAGAAGAGCAACTAAAATGGTCCATGGCCTGTGTCACACAACATACCAAGAAAGGCTAGAGGAAGTAAACATGTATAGCTTGGAGCAGAGAAGGGAGAGGGGGGACATGATAGCAAATATTTTCAAATATATCAAGGGTTGTGAACGGCTAGAGGAGGGTGAACTTTTTCGTAGGAAGAGGTGTAATAGAACACGAGGGCATGGAGATAAACTGGAGGGTGGTAGATTCAAAATGTGTGGGAAAAATTACTCCACTGAAAGGGTGATAGATAAGTGGAATATTCTCCCATCTGAGGTGGTTGAGGTAACACAGGAGAACAGTGTAAACATGCTTGGGATAAATATAAGGATATCCTAAATCTCAAACTAAATTGAGGGTAAATAGAGTCTGAGGTCAGTATAGTTTTAAATAAACAACTGGGCAGACTGGATGGGCCATGTGGCTCTTATCTGCTGTCACTTTCTATGTTTCTATGCGTAGAATGATGTTTTTAATCTAGATTCCCATATTAAATATCAATAAGTTCATGTCTCTGTGTGCTTATGAATTTACATGTCAGATTAGCTTGGTCCTAAATTTTTAAAAGCTACATAGTTAGAACAGAACAGGTGTTTTTGATGAACCCTTTGTCACACACAAGACATGCAGCCTCTGGAGAGTCCTAGGTTGTGACAATCCCCTCTTACAACATAATGCAACGGTGGCGGTTCCTCCAGTGTCGGAACTGTTCCTTTATGCTGCTTCCATCTTGCCTATTGGAAGGGGAGGAGGTGACACCGCGGTATGGGGATGACTGATATTTATTAAACACGATAGTCTGACTTTGGTTTTATATATTGATAATTAGTCCATTAACCATGAACTTCTTTTTCTTGTAGCATGTGCTTTCCTTACACTGCTCATACCCTCTGCACTACCCAAAAGTCCCTCCTGAAATCGTAGTCAGGTAATGGCACGCACATATGTGTTATGTCTGTCTGTTCACCAATCATACCATGATTCTGTCATTCTCTCTCTCATCCTCTCCCTTTCTCTCATCCTCTCCCTTTCTCTCATCCTCTCCCTTTCTCTCATCCTCTCCCTTTCTCTCATCCTCTCCCTTTCTCTCATCCTCTCCCTTTCTCTCATCCTCTCCCTTTCTCTCATCCTCTCCCTTTCTCTCATCCTCTCCCTTTCTCTCATCCTCTCCCTTTCTCTCATCCTCTCCCTTTCTCTCATCGAGAGAGAGGAAAAAGTTTGTAAAATATGCAAAAAGTCTGTCACAGTCCACTGGAGTTTAATTATTAGGGTTGAAGAAAGGTAAGGTTAAGGTTAGGTTGCAATGGAGAGTTAGGAGAGGGTTAAAAGTAGGGTTAGGTAAAAACACTTACCTTTCGGCGATTGACTCCTCGCAACCTCAGGAGTCAGTCTACGTTCCGCTGCTATACGATGGTCTTCTGGAAAAAAAGACGATCATACCAGCAGCTTACAGACATGTCTATACTAATGTTTTCCCTAGTGATTTCCTTACAATTAAGGGATCAGATCCAGGCTTCAGACATTCCTTTCTATTCTATTCATTCCTTTCTCATCCGTGGCGCCAGATCATAAATTACGTTCTTCGCATGCATTCATGCTACCCGATTGTTATGCAATCCACTCTATCCAGACTTAAGACAGACTCTTAACAGTTTCCGTTACGGGGAGGGTGGGCAAATTGCACTGTAAGTGGGTGTGGATTAGTATTACAATGTACACTATAGACGCTATTGTGCCACGTCCCTTTTCAGACTTCCGAACCAACGTCATTTTACTATCGTACAAGTCTGAAAACTTAGGATGTGGGTCTCGGAAATCGGTGTGGATCCGGCTTTGTGTGTCAGGATTCTAATCATCTGCTATTTCATTGAACAACTAACTTCCTGTTTTCTAATAGATCACCGTCCCTGGTCCGGTCGCAGCAGGCCCAGCTTAATGCAGACCTAAAGGCCTATATGAAAAGCAGCTGCGATGGTGATCTCTGCATCTTAAGTGCCATCGAGTGGGTGAAAGACAACGCTCTTAGCTACATGAACACAGCGTCTTCTACGGAGCATCCTCCAGGGAAAGCAGCATCCGAGGAAGCTGTGTTCACCAGGTTGTGGATTTACAGTCATCACATATACAATAAACAGAAAAGAAAACACATTTTAGAATGGTCGAAGGAGCTGGGGCTCTCTGGGTTCAGTATGCCCGGGAAACCCGGGATTGTGTGCGTGGAAGGAGCACAAGACTCATGTGAGGAGTTTTGGTCAAGGTGCGTAGTTCTGAGTACACTAGAGACTTCTCCTTTAATAAATGGTTAACGCACAACACAGGTATCTTCACTGAGTTTTATAAATCTAGAAATATCACTAAGCACCAGTCGTAACACCTAGTTATCCACACTCAACCCGGATTCTTTGTCCAGTTAAAAAAAGGAAAAACAGAAACGCAAGGTTAATAGGAATTTGCACGTTTCCAATACAACTTGTAAGTGATCATACAGACCGTTTTCAGTGTCAGGGTTTTGCAGAATTAATAAGACCATCTCTGGCGATATTGAACTAGCAAAGTTATAGATAAATCATTTACCAACTTCCATCTAACAGTACTGGAGACCATTTTTGTCACAGCTTTTTCTTATTCATTATTTGTTATTCCTACATTTACTGCAGTGAAAAGATGACTTATCAGAATTAATCTTTTCAAAACTCAGAGAAACACGAGAAGGCGCTAAAGGTTTAGTAGGAATTCAATAAAAACACATCGCCAGTTTACCAGATCAAAAAGTAAACATTTAAGTCATTTAATAGGATCCTATTCGATGGCCCTGACACCACAATCCGTGGAGTAACTAATATTGTAACTAATATTGTTGTTCAAAACAGAAACAAAATCAAATGCGGTTTACCATCTTCAGGACTTCTCCTGTGTTGCTCTGAATCTTTTTCCCGCTCTCTCCAAAGTTTCAATCTGCCAGCGTAACAGTGGTTAATTACGCCGGGATGTGCATCGTTGTTATGCTGCATCGATGTTATGCTAAACATCAAAAATGGGGGGCGGGTTGGGGGCTGGAAGGGTGCGTTTGGTGCGGTTCTGTCCACATCTAACTCACTCTTAACTGAATTTGGTCCATAATCTTTCAGAGGAAAGGTGACCACTTGTACGGGTAAAAGGGTTTACAATCCAGAACATTCAGATTTCACCCCTGTAGACCTCACCATTTACATACGTGTTGCGATTGGCTCATTCGTGTGTTCACTACTTGATTGTGACCATCCGGGACATTCAGAAATATCATTTTGAATGACGACTTTTTATTTCTTTTACTTTATTCCTCAGGGTAAGAAAGCTGACGTGGAAGCGCATTTTAATTAGGCACAGAGAAGACATAGAGCTGCCCCCCTCTGCCTCAGACACGCAGACTGCAATCCAGGCGCTGAGGAAGTTCCCTGCCCTTGAGGAGAAGGCATTCGATGTCCACGGCACTCGGGGTAATCACATGGATCTGGGGCAGCTCTACCAGCTGCTGCAGGAGAAGGGATGCGCTGATGTTTTCCCTATGTACTTTGGCATCGAAGGACGCTAAGAGGATTCTCTATGGACAATACTGTAGACGTGGGAAATGTTTGTGCCTTGTAATAATAAACTCTTTTACAGTTTTACATTTCTTTCTCAGTCTCAAAAGAGAAATTTACTTTCATCATTTTTGTTTCTACTTTCTTCCCTTATAGAGGTTTCCACTTGATGCCGACCTTTGGTTACCTGTTGACCACTGTTTGAATCTTGGTTTCATTGGAGATAACATAGAAACAGTTGTTGGCAAGAAATAGTTCCTGCTTAACATAGAAACATAGAAAGTGACGGCAGATAAGAGCCACATGGCCCATCTAGTCTGCCCATTTGTTTATTGAAAACTATACTGACCCTATTTACCCTCAATTGGGGTTACAGTTTAGGATACCCTTATATTTATCCCAAGCATGTTTAAATTGTTCTACTGTATTGGCCTCAACCACCTCAGATGGGAGAATATTCCATTTATCTATCACCCTTTCAGTGAAGTAATGTTTCCGCACATTTCCTCTGAATCTACCACCCTCCAGTTTATATCCATGCCCTCGTGTTCTATTACACCTTTTCTTTTGATAACCGCTCTGTTTTTTATGTACAAGCTGCGAAGTGATTGGTTACAGAGGACGTTCTCCAGCAAGGAAAGAACCTGGTTTACATTTGTCTGCTCCGCACTTTAAAATAGTCTCAGAAACGTCCTCATGACACTCTGCAGCAGCCAAGTCTGACCTAACCCGCCTTATTCTGTACCAGCGCAATACAGTCATATGGCCGCACATGCACAGTAGAGCCACCCCACACAAGCTGCACATTACCCCTGGACCCACCACCCTCCAGATTACACATATGCTCTTGTATTCTAATACCTCTTCCATTGCAAATGCCTTTGCTTGCACTATATACATGAAAGCTTCTATCATATCCTCCCCTGTCCCTTCTCTGCTCCAAGCTATACATGTGCAGTTCCTCTAGCCTTTCTCTGTATCTTGTGTGATACAGGCCATGCACCATGGAGATATGGCCTCCAGAACTGAACACACTATTCCAGGGGGGCAACACCAATGATCTATAAATGGACAATGCTACTTCTCTCTTTCTGGGCCTGATTCACTCTTAAGAAGCTCCTGCATCTTGGCCCTGAATCAACCTCTGAATCAGGCCCCTTAAGTGGGTAATCTACTGAAATGACCTAGTACACATGAATAGTAAGTCATTTACGCAATCTACGTACCAGTTAGGTGTATAGATTGCTCTTTAAAGACCGCACAGAGTAGTTTAGGAAGAAGGAGGCGGCGTAATGCTCAGCGAGGCGTTAGATAGAGGGGGAGGGATTTAGATGATCCGGGGAGAGTCGTTCTTAAGAAGGAAACTACGCCCGGTAAGATAAGGTAGCCCTATGGTACTCTTAAGTGCTATAAGGTACCTAAAAAGGGGTGGCGGGTTAGGAGCAGGACGAGTGAGTTAGTTGTGGTTCTGTCCGCATCTAATTCACTCTTAAGTGTGAATACAGTTCTCTCAGTTACTACTATGCAACCAAGCATCTGATTGGCCGTTCTCATAGCTGTGTTACATGTAACAGTTAGTCTTAGATCCCTTTCCTCCTCGATAGTTTCTGATTTAGTGCTGTTACTGATATATTGAGCTTTTGGGTTTCTCCTGCTGATGTTTGGGATGTTGATGGTTGCTTGTCTTCCACCCTATTAGAAATATTTCCAGCACCACGTTACAGATCTGAGATTGAGATAGTCTTTTGACGTGCATGTGGTACTAATAATTGCTAGGAGGAGACAGCGCATGGGGATTTTGGGGAATGTAGCGTTCAGAGAGGAAGAACAGTCTAGTCCTGGCACTAAGCACATATGAAAGTTGGGTCAGATGGGTGCGGAGGATGCCAGGTAGCAGGGGATAGCAGCAATTCTAGTCATTATGGCTGAGAATTGGGAGGTGACTGTCAGAACGTACATGGAAACGAGCATGCTCAGAAGATGTGTGTGATTCATAATTGTACTAAATCCATGTATTTGGTGCCTGCCAATTAGAGGTGCGGCACATAGTGTTCCAGTGTTGTGGTAAGTAGACTGAGTGTATGTCTGGGACTTGAGCTTGAATCACAGTTAAGACGGATAATCATGATTTAGGTGCATCACTTTGTACTTGTCCAACCGCTTATACTAAGGATGATGCTAAGTGCAAGGTCATATCTCCAGAAAGACAGAAATACGGAGACTGTGCAGAGAGGAGCAGCCAATAGGGTGCATGGCCTGTGTCACACAACATACAGAGAGAGACTAGAGGAAGTAACATGTATAGCTTGGAGCAGAGAAGGGCCAGGGGGATAGGATAGAAACTTTGAAGTATATCAAGGGTTTTAACAAGGTAAATGAAGGAAATTCTTCAAAGGCACGTGAAGACACGCACGGACACTAGAGAGAAGTGGATTCAGAGGCAAGATTAGTAGATAAGTGGAATAACCTCCCAACAGAGGTGGTAGAGGCTGAAGCAGTAGAGCAATATAAATATGCCTGCGATAGACATAAGGGGTTGGTGCTGCAGTTGCTGGGAATATGTCATGCTCCATGAGGACCGGAGACAGACAATGAGCGTATCGGCCGCAAGTATATTCAGCCTTCCTTATGGGCGAGGGGGAAGCCACTCCCCTCTCTCATGCAGACTTACAGTACGAGGCCCTTACTTTGGAACTGTCGCCATGGACGACGCACAAGTCTGGATAGTACAGAGAGCGCTTAGCACCTCCCTCACTGTGCTATCTAGGTACTTCCCTCCTCCCTCATAGCGGAAGCGCTTTCCACTTCTTGCCCTGCCCTTGGAAATGGTAGATCCGGATCCATCCTGGGAATGCGACATGTCTGCTGAGGACACAATCCTAATGCATGAGTCCTGTGCAATTCTAAGGTCCGGACGTGGGACTGGTCTTTGAGTGAACTTCCGAACGCAGGACCCTACCTTAAGTCGTATGCATCGCCTACAATGTGGATGGTGTGTAACTAAGGGTAAGGGCTTAACCAATCCTTTACTGTGTGATTTAAATATGGCCCCCTCACGCCATGCCTCCGGAAAGGCCTCCATCATGGAATCCAGGATCCTGAGCATCCAGAGCCGTGCTGGAAGCACTCCGGGCCGGATCCTGACTTCCGCACATTTACCACGCGCACGGAGGTCTTGCAGTCCGCACGGAAGAGTGTATTAAACTCCCCTGTCACTCCCGTCTATTGGGCAGACTTTAGCTGGGTCACGCTACCATAAGTAGCCTTACGTATCTCGGATCCACTGTCCATACGACTGCTGATCAACACGGACGGTAAAACACAACCCCGGCTGTAATGTGTAAATGCTCCCCTTCTCCTCCCTTTAGGAGTTTAGACGGGCGGAGGGGATGCACTGCCCTGTCAGACGGATGTTCCAGGGCCGCCTCTATGTGACCAATAGTGATGTCACATGGGGCCGGGGTGCAGGGAAGTTCTTCTCTATGTATTGTCCCGCTAATGATGGTGAGAGCCATCAACTCCAGGCCCAGGACTGTAGTACCAGCTGTCTTCCCCCCTGATGGCGGCCCTGCTAAGATCCATACACCTGGGGCCAGATTTACTAAGCTGCGGGTTTGGAAAAGTGGGCATGTTGCCCATAGCAACCAATCAGGTTCTAGCTGACATTCTCTAGTATGTAATAGGAAAGTGAGAGCTAGAATTTGATTGTTTGCTATGGGCAACTCCTCCACTTTTGCAGACCTGCAGCTTAGTAAATCTGGGTCTTGGAGATCATGTGCATGCGCATTGCCAGATATTCAGTCATATTCTGCACGCAGCTTGCCGTATCCGGCTGACGCACAGCTTTCTGGATCCCGTCCTCTGACTGTGGCAAATGCCCACATGGCATAATTCTGAATCCGGTCCTCAGTGGTTAACGTGGCAGGAGGATACGGACAAACCAATAAATAAAAGTTATCTGAAAGAGACCACTTATTTTATTTCATATATTCAAAAAACACACCTTTATATGTTGGGGTTTTTTGTACTTTTTTTTGTTTTATGCTTCTCGCTAACAGAGAAAATAACCCAAAACAAGGAGAGTAATAGCAACAGTATCACAAAACACTTTGCAATCACACTTACTTATCATCGCATTCCGTCAGTTGAATAAATAGATTTTATTTTTATCATACACGTAGTAGTAAATCAGTCAACAATGTTTAGGTTGATTGGCCCATAATTAATGTTTGGTTACTGACATTTGACGTTTGTGTTGTTTGAATACGTAGCCAAGTTCTTTTATATTCTGAAATAACAAGAAAAGTATCATCCTATCTCTGAACATGTGTTCTCGGGAGATATATCTCCATCTGATGGGAGTCACAGACCACAGTTCATCTCTCCTAGTAACACAACAAACAGTGTGAAGCTATGACTTCATGTATGATGGATGGAAAAACAAAGATTGCATGAGGTAACAGGGTTATTCCGAACTTCTGCAATATTCCTGAAATGCAATATTGGTTCATTAAATCTCACATAGATATTATAATGTTATATGCATTATAGGAAGGAAGAATGAATACAGGACCGTATTGTGAGAAGTTCTGTGCGTATTTTTACGATCCGATGAATGGCACATGTGTAGTAACTAAAATTACGCAATTGTGAAAGGGTCTCTACACAAAAGTCACTATAGGTGGGACTCTAGATGTTATCTGAGCTGGCTTTATTGCCAGGTATCATCCCTTGTCTTTTGTCCAGTTTCCTGTGATGTCATCAGTAATGATGCAATGGATTCTGGGAACAAAAGACCCTATTTAAACAGATGTCTATGCCAGAATTTCCTCTCTCTGACTGACTCTCTGCTTGAACTACACACACACTCCAGGACAGTAATCTCATCTTTCAGGTAACCATTCCATACCATGCAATACAATCCAGATATTTTACATTGCCATGTAACAAGCTGCTTTCCTATTATTCACTTTGTCATATACCAACATTCTATAGTTATCCTGCTACTTATACCTACAATATTCTGATACATACTGTATAGCATTCATCTACCAAACTGTTTAGTCTTAAGCATTATGTTTCAAATGTCTAACTGTCCTGGTATTACTTTCTCTCTCTCTCTGTTAACATGGAGATCTGAATGCTTTAAACCATGTGGAACTTTTGCCTAATTTACATCTGTATAACCCCTTTTGTCTCACCTTGGTGTCTATACACATGGTTCACTTTGAGCTTTTGTATAACCTGATTCCACATGTAGATACCTTTCATCATGGCCTTCTGAACAATCTCCATGTTTCCACTTACACACAATCACACACACACACACATATATATATATATATGCATACACAGAGAGGAACACTTATCACACACATACACACACCACATACATTTTTCTATCTTTCTGCATACGCACACATCACACACACAGACAAAAGGTTTTCTTTCTTGTTGTGAATACACACACAAATTGAGGATTGGGAATTAGGTAATTAGATTTATAATAGGGTAACACATTACTGGGAAGTAAACTAATACCTCACTTCTGAGCATCTTTGTCATTTGATATGTATTGTATAACACCTTGCCTCTCACTATAATGTATTATTATATGTATTGTATGCCTGATGTCATGTTGATCCTATGTAGTAAATGTGTTTTTATCCTTGCTTTGTTTGTTTTCCCTGTACTGAATGAGAGAGTGAATGGATGCTGAGATACACATATAGGGGAGTTTAATGACTGATCTGTGGGGATTTAGCGACTATCATAGAATTGTGGGCTATTGATTGTGGATATCAATAGGTTGTGTGATACTTGGGTTGTTCAGGACCCGGTCATAAATGAGGACAGTGTGGGTAGCTCCCACAGGTCCTTAGCTGTGATGCTTTATTGCATAATAGCTGGGATTTCCTGCCTATGGTTGATGTGGTATAGGATGAGAGTTTAAAGGTTGAAGGGAATAAATAATGCCTTATTAGAACACCTGAGATGTCACGGGTAGATAAGATATTCGACGTGACGAAAATAGCGGAATAGGCCGCAAATTGTATTATTCCCAATGATTATTGAGATTAGTTATTAATATTTATAGCATTTGTCTTATTATTATGGTTAAAATGGGAAAGTGGTTGATGTGGTATAGGATGAGAGTTTAAAGGTTGAAGGGAATAAATAATGCCTTATTAGAACACCTGAGATGTCACGGGTTCCGTAGATATTCGACGTGACGAAAATAGCGGAATAGGCCGCAAATTGTATTATTCCCAATGATTATTGAGATTAGTTATTAATATTTATAGCATTTGTCTTATTATTATGGTTATTAATAAATGGGAAAATGGATAACACCCAATCTCCTATTTCAGCAATCTACGTTGATTTTACGCACGGAGGCACATTAGGCACGGACTTGTGAATCGCACGTGGGAAGATCCGTATGGAGGGGCGTGTTTATAATCCGTCTGGTGAAAGATGCGTGTAAGTGGGTGGGGGGAGGCATTTAAATGACCATTTGAGGGCGAGGTGGGGCATGTCCCCATTGGATCCGGCAGTCCAGCCACTGAGTCTGCAGCCGCTGCGATTGGTCAGTGTTGCAGGGAGCTCAGGGCCTCCCTCTCTCTCTCTCTCTCTCTGCGTGTTCCAATCAGTGCAATGGAAGCTGCAGGGGGAGGGACTCGATACCCTGAGCTCCTTGTATTCATTTGATGATGTCAGTCTGACAGGCGCAGCGGTTGCTGGGAGATCTGACATAGATCCCAGTCAGCCTACGTGAAACAATGGTGGGGGTATCTTGTGGTCAAGGGGAGTCCTGGGTTACGTCGGGAAGGGGGTAAATCACTGCTCTCACACGCGTGGAAAGACTTCTGACAAGTCGAGGGCTACTGTAACTTTTGACACTCAAGCATGCAGAAATTTGCGGAAGCAATGACGTCTGGGCGGCCCTGGCCCCTTGACAGCAACCTGAGTCTACAACCTGCCGTAGGTCAGCAGCCAAGCCCGTCCCCACCAGAAGGATGTGCAACTACTCAGCTCCTCCTTCTGGTCGAGCCGCCATAACATCCAATAGCGAATCCCCGCTGTATCTACACATCTGTGCGAGCACTTTCTAACCAGACCCCAGAACCCTAACTGTACTTTCCTGATTCATATGCAGTTCAAATGGTTGTGAATGGTGAGTCTGGATCAGTACTCAGTATGATTTCACACCCAAGCAGAGCAGAACCCAGTCCCTTGTCCGTAGATTTCGGAAGTGTCATTAGTCAGGACACATGGTAAATGCCCACAGGCCAGAAGTCTGCATCCGTTCCATAGCTCTTAAGTCTGGATCGTTGTTGATTAGTGATAATGCATCTTCAGCCTGAACTTTACTAATCAGGGACATAATCCAGTCCTTTCCATACGTGCGGGGGTCTGTCCGTCCAACAGAGAGAGGGGAGTACACGCCCCCTGATATTCCCCTCTCTCGTACGGGCTTACGCTGCCATAAACCTGCCTTAAGTCAATTGTGCAGGTCCGTACGACCACTGATACGCACCCTCCCACACTGTAAAATTAGCATGCTTTCCCCGCCCACTTTATCGGGAGGAAGGGAAGCACAGCCCATTTAATAGGAAATGGGCTCGTATGGAACAAATTTCCTTACGATACTTGCTACGATAGGGTTACTATTGTAACGCTAGCGTAACATCTGTGGCGCCCTCCAGCCAAATCAGGCCACGTGCATAAATGGCCTGTCATTCTTAGCTCTGTATCCGGCCCAAGGCTCTGGCTCCAGGGGACGGATTTACTACGGGCAAATTTTGTGAAACTCGCCGGAGATTGCTTGTATTTACTCGCCATCTATACTAATACAAAGTCACACCAAATTCCCCGGAAATTGCTTGTATTTACTCGCCATATATACTAATACAAACTCACACCAAACTCGCCGGAGATGAGGGATTTTCAAACTCTAGTTCAACTCTCTCTGGCGATTTTTCTTACATTCAGAACATACAAATCGCTGGATTTACTAAGGGATGAGTTTGAAACTTACTGAAGAATGGGCCAAAACTCGTCAGAGTAGAGGTGGTTGTGAGAGGAGAGTTTGATGAAATCGCTGGAAATTGCTCAGCAAGTAAATCACCAGATCCAGACCTAAGTAAGTGTTATATTGCATTGCATTGCATAGGGTATTAACAATAGTGTAATTTCTATGCACTCCCCTAGGCACTTCCCTCGATGGTATGTACTTTGGCCGTTTTACGTTTCCCAAACCCTACTTTAACATTTCAAAGCGTAAGTACTGACGTACGTAATGGATTCACGTACGTAACTGCCTAACCCGGCCCATACTGTACGATTTAATTGCCTCCCTCCGCCTACAAAGTGTAACTGCGGGTGTCATATGGATGAGCCACCCCTTCGTTCGTAATTACGCTGATGGTACGTAGGTTCTACAATGCGCATGCGCAGTAGATACAAACAGGCGATTTTACGTCAGCGTCTAGCTGACCCCTTTGCCTATAAAAATGACCTCACAAGGGCTAGCAACTGCTGGTTATTGTTCATTAATGTACAATGGCATTTTTTGTGGCAACCTGCTGCATACTGCTTTTTTAAGATAATTGTATTAAAAAATCAAATAATAATGTGTTAAACATAAAAAAAACAAAACTCCGGCAAGTTTAATACAAACATCGGCGAGTTTATTTTAAACTCTCCAGAGTTTGTAATAACACAAATTGCAGTTGTTTCAATCTCCCTAGTGAAACTCGCCCCTTAGTATTATGGGGTGATGAGGAAACATTGGTTCTTATCAGCTGTCAGATTCTTAATATTAACACTGCCTCTAAAACCTGGATGTACTTTGTGTTATATAATATATATTTATATAGAATCATCACTAAACTCTGTGTCTAATTGCTTATATTAAATGGAATTATGCGCATTGATAATCTCCAGCAACCTGCAATCTTAAAGGAGAGGTTCTGTCTGCACTCCTGATCAATTTCAGATCCAAGACTCCTATTGGTTTTAATGTCAAATGATCATTTATGTGTGAAAAGCACATATGTGAAAAGCACCACTAGAGGGTGCCAAAGCTTTAGAATGAATGCACTATATAAGCAAGTTTCAGACATAAGAATAAATCCAGACTTATTAGGCCTTTATATTGCACCATCATATTATGTAGTATTTTATCAATTTAGCGCTATCAGCCTCTTAGTGACAGGAGCATAGTCAGTGTAACTTGGTCCCATAGGACACTTGCGAGTGTATCAAGCAAGGGTTGTTCAAGGTAAGCATTATTTTTATCTCATTTCTGTTTATAGTATATAGTACTATAGTAGTGGTGAGATAGGGGAGTTTCTTGGGTGCACCAAAGGTGTTGAATTATGATAATTTTTTTATTTTAAACTGCAACTCGAGGGAAGTCTTGACCCCCCTGGAGTCTTGTCAGCATATTAGATAATCAGGCCTAATAGGTGTGTGAGGAACCCATGTAGACACGGGGAGAAGACCAGGCCCTATCTGGGAATCAAACTCGTGACCTCAGCGTTGTGTGGCAAAAGTGCAAACCACTTCCATAAAACTGTAGGAGATAGGCCAGCTTTCAGTTTATTGGTCCTAAATGATCCCATGATGTTAGGTTCTGATGTAATTAATAAAAATTTCTCTGTATATAATGAATAAATTATTGTAATAACTATTAGCATAGAATAGAATAGAATAGAATAGAATAGAATATTACTTCCAGGTAAACATTAATCCTCTTCAAAGTTTCATTTTGTTATCTCTTTATCACCAGACAAACTTTCTCATTTTGAGATATCAGTTCTCATTGGTATAACTTGCTATACTGAGTGATGTGGTCTAGGTATGATAAGGAGCAGTTAAATCAGTGTTGCCGACTCTCCCAGAATATCTAGGAGACTCACGAAATTTGGGCAGGTATCCCGGGACGGCAAAGCCCCGCCCACCCCGGGAAAACTAGAGATTATAGAAGTGATTGGCAGGAGGCGTGGCTTAATGATGTGATTTGCATAATCTATGCCTTACCTCTGGGTTCTCCTGAAGTATTGGTGATCTCCCTGACTCCGTGAAGTGTTTGGTAATCTCTCTGATACTGATTCGGTTCCATTGGAGATGACCATTTTCATGGAGACCAAGATGAAATCAAGGACTGGCAGTTATTAATACAACATGACTGCAATAATGGAGACAGAAATAAAAAATGCACTTTGGTCTCTTGTTAATCAGCCGCAGTGTCACCTACTTTTATCTTTTCTATAGAGATGAAGAAGTCAGTGGACCTCCTATTCACAGTCTTCACAATAATACTGAAAGTATTTATTCACTGACAATCAATAAATAATGATGCTGCCATTGCTATTGAGAAATAGTTATCCTGGCAGTGCTAGACACACCCATGGGTGGAGCTATTCAGAGGACACACCCCTTTGGTGGTACAGGAGACACCCCTCTGGTGTAGCGCCTTAGTAGTGCCATCACAATGGGCCTGATCCAGAGCTACGATATTACACTGAGCGCTGTAGCGCTCAGCGTAACATCGGTGC
>WWET01001356.1:180180-208839 GCA_011038615.1 Limnodynastes dumerilii | reverse complement strand
GACGCGGGAGGACGTCCCCTCCAGCATCCCAACGCCGCCACTATGGACGCCCGATCGTAGATCGGGCGTTTCCATAGTAACGCCGGGCAACATCTGCCCGGCGCATGCGCATTAGAGCTACGGCCGCCGTACTAGCGACTGCGGCCGTAGCTCAGGATCAGGCCCAATCTCCCTAATATTCATTTGCAAAAGTTGGCAATAACTATACAATTATGATTTTTCTCAGGTTTATTATAACTTTTTGTCCACTCCAAATAGAAATAAAAAATATTAACCATCATGGGTAATGCTCTATCCCTTGATCCCACCTCCATATTTTGTCACTGGTCCTAGAAAAAAAATCCAGACTTTAAAAAAACAAAAAAAAAAACCTTTATGTGTCAAAGATAACAAAGCTTAAAGTTTGAATAAATACTGGGGAAGACATGCAACTTTATTAGTATTAAATGAAATGTTATCTAAAAATAAGAAAACATGTCATTAGAGTTTATGGTCAATAGGTGGCAGTAGAGTTTCATTAAACACAACACAATCTTCATGTTATGAATTTTGTTATGAGTTCAGATCTTCATCAATTTCTGCTTTTGATTACATTTATACCTTTTTATGTTATCTCTACTTCCTTATAAATAACATTTCTTTGCACATCCTATGACAAATCCACAAAACCATTTTTTGCTACTTTGTGGTAAAAATACTTGTTTATTTTTTTTAGTATGCAGTCAATGAATTCATCATCCTCCATAGATGCATAAGACACAGGCTGAAGACTGACACACACACTTGCTTAATATCCCAGGACGTAACTTTGTCACAAAGGGACTGATGGTGGAAGGAGGCTATTGTTCCAATGCTATATAATTATAATAAATTATATTAGCAGGAGTGTGACCTGTGCATTGTCACCTGGGGCTAGATCCAGACTTACGGTAAGTACTAAAGCTAATTTATGCATTTTGCACCTGGCTGTGAGAACGCACTGCGCATGCGCATGGTAGATGTTACTCTGATCGTCCGTACAACAATAAATATAGGTATAGAAAAACAGCGCAGAGTGTCAATAATAAATAACTAAATATAATGCTAAAAACTAGATGCGGCATACAGGTAAAAACAGTAAAGTCATTAAAGTCACTGATAAAACCTTTAGATGATATAATCCGTCATCAACACTCTAAGGTGTTATAGTTGCTTGCAGAAGTATTTTTGGCGCTTTTAAGAGATCCCCCAATTTCTTCTGAAAGTACGTAACTTGTTCGGAACTACGTATGAAGAGGCGTGTCATCCCTATGCAAGCAGAAAATACCCATTGCAGGCAGAGGGAGGCATTTAAATTGTACAGTATGGGCTTTGTTAGGCACTTATGAATGACAAGGCGATACGTATGCCCAGAGATATGCAAGGAAAGGTTAAGGTAGGGTACTGAACACGTAAATCAGCTAAATTACGTGCGTTCAAGGGGAATGCCCGGAGGAGTGCATTATACTTAGTAGTGAGTAACTATGGTACACTATCGTACTTAAAGTGAATTTATGTCTGGATTTATATAAATCTTGTTTATTTTCTCTTCAGTCAGGGCTGGAAGTGAGGGTGTATACAGGGGTATGTCATACCACTGATTTCATTGAAAATCTATAAATCTCCATTCACTTCTATGATTTCTATATTTTCATACTGTCACTTCTAGATGTCCATACCGCCACTTCTAAATTTCTTCTTCGACCACTGATTCAGTCTATATAAGGTTTTTGAAGGTAGGGAGATTAACATATGCTTCCTCTGGCTGAGCATAAGAAACGCCTCTTTTGACTGGACATGAGACATGGCTCTTCCGGTTGAGAAAAAGCTATGCCTTGTCTGAATGGTATAAGACAAGTGGTGTATAAGACACACACCCTCTGGTATCAGCCAGAGGGTGTGTGTCCTTTGACCAATCAGAAAAGGTGTTTCTCTGATAGGCCAAATGACACACACCCTCTGGCTGAGCACAAGACACACCTCCTCAGACTGAGCACTAGACACACTTACTCTTGGTGAGCACAAGACACACCTCCTCTGGCTGAACACAAGACACGCCCCCTCTAGCTGAGCAAAGACACTCCTCCTCTGGTTGAGTGCTAGTATGATAAGTACCTTAAAAAAATACTTTGCTGTAGATCCATGTAAAGCAACATTTCAATTGATTCAAGTACCCAATGTGATTTAATTTCCATGGGTTAAGGGGTGTGGCTACTACTGAACTCAGAGAATAGAGGGGCACAAGCAGTGGTACACCCGATGCATTGCAGGCAACTCTGCTGAGCTTTTCTCTCCTTGGGTCTCTGCTTGACTCTTAAAAGAACAGACCAATCATAAAGTTGCTTTAATGTTCTAAATTGTGCAAGAAAATTGTAAGAATGTTATTGGTTGCCATGGATTCCCCAGTTTGTTGTACAAAACTGAGAAAAGGTGTGTGGCGAGAGATAAAGGCGCTGGTAACCGTACAGGTGAGTTTAAGCATAAATCAGCAATCAGTTCTTCTGGTTTGATCACAATGATTATATTCAGTTTCCCTCAGAGAAATTGGAGTGTAGAGAAAAAATGTTAATGATTTAATTAGTACCATAAAAACATAAATGGCAAATCAATAAATAGTTTCCATATTTTATAATGGTATAAACAAATAATAAAATTAAAATAGATACAATGTAAACAGTAAGAAAATTGTCATAAGAAAATAGTTCTCGTGCCCAGAGGGAGCAGGAGGTGCATAGGGGGCAACAATGGCCCAGGCAGAAGATAGATAGATTAAAGCCCTTGGCACACTGGAGATTAAACTGGGACTGTAAAGATTCCAACACCAACTGACGCGTTTCAAGCCCTTTCTCAAAGTACTCAGAATCCACTGGTCAGACAGACCGCTGATCCACCCGTGTGAATTGAGGCTGCCCTATGCCAGCGTAAGTCACACAATTATCCACAGAAAAGAGCAGAGTGACAGGAGGAGTAACGGACAGATCCGGTCCATTGTTTGCGATTATTTTGTGACATTTGCAACCTGACAAAGGCATTAATCAGAACCTCCATATACTGTCAGTATTACACTGTACAAAGCTGCACTTGCCCCGCATATTAGGACAGGTGGCTGCAATGCGCTTAGCTGCTGTGTGCTTGAACGCTACATGCCACAATTACTTGCAATCTAAAGGCACCGTTGTGTGCAATTTTGGATCACACAAATCCACCCCCCGCCATTTTTGTTCAAGGTATCTACGGCATGTACAATGCGCGGAAATTTGCGTGAGCCTTTGGATCAGGCCTATAGCATTTTGCCAAATAATGTGGCTCCTAAATTTTTAGTCTGGCTCCTAGATTGTAAAAAAAAACTGTTAATCCCTGGCTTCTGGCACAGTTTACATGAATTAGAGGGGCACTCTTTATAATAACATTTCTATTTTGTTCTCCCGGGCTGTAGTGCCATATGCATGCACGTAATTTGCAGTATTCTACAGTCTAAAAGGGAACATGACGATGTCAACAGAACTGGCTTTTGTGTAAGCCGTACACTGCAGTCAGTACAGCATCTTCTTCTTAATAAAACACCACTAAAGTCGTGTTTCTCTGCTACGCAGAAGAATTATAGATTCATAGAAATATGCGATCCTGACTGCCAAAACCTATTGTATTATTACACAAAGACATCATCATCATGCATAGCACAAGATGTTACACGAGGTTGTAATGCTTTTTAATTCTGTTTGTTTACTGCTCTAGTGCAGAGTAGGATTCTGCTTGGAAATCAATAAGGAACAAGTTCTAGGAACATCTGCATGTGTAGCTATGGGGCACATTTATTAGGAAATGGAAAGGAAAGAATTCATTGAAGCAGCACAGGTAAGCGGATTGTGGGATGCAATTGTCAGTATGAGGGGTCAGTTTTAGACAAGGAACCAGCAGAAAGTTTGCTTTTGGTTGTACCATTGTCTACTGCTTTTTACAGTGAAAGTTATCATCCTGGACCGTGTACAATATCGAATGGTCTTGTTTCGGCAAGGTACCTGTTCTAGTTAGGGCTAGGCTATGGGACAGGAAGGGTTAGGGTTAGGCTTAGGAGAGGGGAGGGTTAAGGTTAGGCTGCAGGATGCCAATGGTTAGGGTTAGGAGAGGGTCAGGGTTTGGCTATGCTGAGGAGAGGGGAGGGTTAAGGTTAGGGCTAGGTTAGATTTAGGTTGCAGGAAGGTTATGGTTCATGGTTAGGGATAAGGATAAGAAAACTTACCTGTCGCCTTTGCTGTCTTCAGAGACTGTGCCATTGTAGGAGCCATATCTTCTAAGTGCAGGCTGCACTTAAGGTTATGCTCTGGAGAGGGGAAGCAGGGCCGCCATCAGGGGGGGGACAACCAGGACTATTGTACCAGGCCCGGAGCTAAGGGGGGGCACGCAGAGGGGGCCAATGTGCAGGGAAGTTCTTCCTGGCGCACCGGCCTGCTGTTAAAGCAGGTCCGTGGCGCCCTGCCTCTATGTGATGTCACCAAAGGTGCCACATAGGGGACGGGGCCCCGCAGCTGTGCCTTGGGCCCCGCATTTTCTGAAGGCGGCCCTGAGGGAAGGGTTAAGGTTAGGCTGCAGAACAGCAATGGTAAGGGTTAGGAGAGGGTTTGGGTTTGGCTACGGAGAGGTGAGGGTTAAGGTTAGGGTTAGGTTTAGGTTGCGGGAAGGGTATGGTTCGTGGTTAGGGTTAAGGATAAGAAAACGTACCTGTCGCCATTGCTGTCTTCGGCAGGCGGCCTTTCATTGCCGCAAAATGATCTGTAAGTGATCTTCTTCAGGAGGTGTCTGAAGTAGTCGGATGGCTTGTGTGAAGGGGAGCTGCGTCTGATAATCATCAGTCTGGTGCCTATCATTTTGAAAAATCTGCTTAATGACTGGATCATCTATCTGTATGTACTGACAACAGCTTACTTTGTAAGCTAAACTATCAAATTGACTCTTCCACTGATTTAAGAGCATATCAGAAATTTTAATAATTGAGCACGGCTAAATGTTTGCAATATATATATATATATACTGTATATGCAACAACAATCCCAACGCACACAGTCATGGATCATTACCAATCATAAATACCAGTGTTTTTCCTGTCATAGAACACATCGGGGCGGAGTTCCAGCACCTTCTTTCGACGGATTTTCTAAGTTTTAAAAGTTTTGGGCGGCAAAATCATTAAAACGGTGCATGCGGCTGCTTGTGCTGAGTCCGATGCATGCGTGCTTCATCTGCGCTGGTTGTGATGGCACTGCTCGGCTTGTGGCACTGCTCGGCTTGTGATTGGTCGTGCGTGAGTTCATGTGAGTTCCGGCACCATTTTTCTTACAAAACAAGCACTGATAAACACTGTTCATTAACTATTAATCAGGATATAAATCAACCAATGGTATTTACAGGAAATAAGAGCCGGTACATACTGATCAGCATACACACCCATAAAAAAAAAATTGTGTAAAGACTTCGAAATAGAGACAGGTGAAAATCATTAATCTAAAAGGCAGTATTCTGGCCAGGGACTCCCACCGATCATTAACCGGGAAAACTAAGAACCGGATTCACAGATCCGATTTTGATACTTTTTACGTGCGTATTTTTAGGTACGGTTGAACTGCACATGCGTAGTAACCTTTTTTACGCAATCTACGTAGGATTTAGGCACAGAAGTCCATTACGCCCGGATTTCTAAATCGGACTTAGTAATATATGTACGGAGGGGCATGGTTGAATTCCGTACGTGCGTAGTTTAGAGAAAGTGGGTGGGGGGGGCATTTAAATGGACTGATATGGGCGTGGTTTGTCATGTATGCACGTACGGAAGGAAAATACGCACGTAACTACACACGTAGAGTTAAGGCTGACCTATGGACGTGAAGTCACCAAAAAAAGTCTGTGTAAGGTGAGTGACATGGGCGTTGCATTGCCACATACGTGCGTATATTTGTGTAATTTATACACATGAATCTGTGAATACAGCCCTAAGGGCCTGATCCAGACCTACCATGATGTGCTGTGCTTAGTAAAGCACAGCGTATCGGTGTCCACTCTCCCCCCGACACTCCCCCTGTGCGGGCGTATTTCCCATTGCTTACGCTGGCTGAAGGCTACCCTAACTTCAGCCGGCGTAAGCAATGGGTATTACACGAGCGTACTACCACTAAGCCCTCCCTCCTCATTATATTACCTCCCCCCACCCACCTTCACTAACCTTAACGTAGGGACGCTAGGGGGGCGCCCCCTACGCTGTTCCTACGGACGCCCGATCGTTGATCGGGCGTTGTCGTAGCTTTGCCGGGCAACATCTGCCCGGTGCATGCGCAGATTGGCTTTGCAGCTGATCGTACGCTTACGCCCGTCGTCCTAGCGACAGTGGGTGTAGGTCTGGATCAGGCCCTAAGTCACTTTATAAATGACTCCTGTTTGTTTAAGAAAAATGTAGTAAAATCTTAAATATAACCTTTTATCTTTGCTAATATACTTTTTCCTCTTTTTGGACCCTACGCCCCACTGAGAAATGTTTAAAAATCCTCACTTTACAGCAGCTCAGAGGTGACAACCTTCGCAGTGCACATAAAGCGAGGTCTTGTGACCAGCACAATCATGACTGAAGTCACTTGACTTGAAATAGTCAGTGAACCAGAGAAAACTGCTTTTAACTGATCCTGTGCGAGACAATGCAGCACAGCCTATAATATACAAAGGTACCTATGTATCTAGCACAACACAGAAGATAATTTAGCCTCCATTTATTATCTTACCTGCGATAACCTGTTCAAGGTAAGATATCATCAGAAATAATGTAAACTGTGTTCTAAATTATACGTAATTATACGCACTGAATAATGTGATCACACATATAACATATCCTGGAGATATCTTATAATATCTTATAATAAACTAATTATTACATACACACCTCACAACATTCTAACTTGGCAAATTGGGTCACAGGAAGCCCCGCCTCTGATCTGCAGAGAACTTCCCCCTAAATGGCTGGTTACTGTTAGACAAGTCACAGCACGCAGGCAAGTAACGCACACACGCACACACACACGCATGCACGCACACACACACACGCACTTGTTTTTTTTTTTTTATAATCTCATAGCATTTTGAATGTGGGAAACAATTATGTAAAGCGATACATACATCCCTTCAGCATATTACATATATGTCAGTATCAGGGTTGCCGACCCTCCTGGAATATCCGGGAGACTCCTGAAATTCGGGCAGTTCTATCGGTATCCTGAGGAGGAAGTAGCTGATGTCATTGTGCTACTCTCTCATTGGCTGCTGCTGCTACGCACCGCCCCCACTTCCTGCAGTTCTGTGCTGAAAAGGTAAGAAGTGTGTAAGTAATATAAGCTGAATTATGAGTGAGTGTAATGCATGTATGTTATGTATGAGTGTAGATATATAGCTATATGGACCTCTGTGTGTATATGTGTGCATATATACCTTTATATAACTACATATGTGAGTGTGAGTGTGTATGTAGATATATGGCTTTCTATAATTACAAATGTGTGTGTGCATATATGGCTTTATATAATCACGTGTGTGTGTATAGATATAGAGCCATATATACCTATTTACATATGTGTGCATATATGGCTTTATATAATTACATATGTGTGTATATATGGCTTTATATAACTACATGTGTGTGCTGTATATGGCTTTATATAACTACGTGTGTTGCATATATGGCTTTAGATAATTGTGTGTGTGTGTGTGTGTGTGTGTGCTTATAGCTTTATAAAATTACATATGTGTGTATAGATATATTATAGCTATATATACCTGTGTACATATGTGTGTATATGTGGCTTTATATAATTACATATGTGTGTGTGTATAGATATATTATAGCTATATATACCTGTGTACATATGTGTGCATATATGGCTTTATATAATTACATGTGTGCGTGTGGCTTTATACACACACATAATTATCTAAAGCTATATATGCACACACACAAATGTTAAATTACATATGTGTGTATGTGTGTGCATATATGGCTTTGGAGAATTTTACATATGTATGTGTAGATATATAGCTTTATATAACTGTGTGTGTGTTTAGATACATAGATATGTATCTCTCTACACAGTATATATAGCTATATATACACACATATATTGGTATATGTGTATCCCCTCTACCCCTACTATCTCTATTACTATTGGTGACTCCACCATCTCCTGCTCCACCCAAGCCCGCTGCCTGGGCGTCATCCTAGACTCCTCTCTCTCTCACCCCCACATCCGTGCCCTCTCACTGTCCTGCCGCTTTCATCTCCGCAACATTTTCACATCAGACCCTTTTTAAATGCAGACGCTACTAAAACGCTCATTTACTCTCTTGTTATCTCCCGTCTGGACTACTTGCAACATTCTCCTCTGTGGCCCCCCTCTGGTCCGTCTCGCACCCCTACAATCTATACTAAATGCTGCAGCCAGGCTCATCTTCCTCACCCAACGCACTGCCTCCACCTCCCCACACTGTCACTCTCTACATTGCCTCTGCCTCCCCTCTCTGTCACTCTCTACACTGCCTCCACCTCCCCTCTTTGTCACTCTCTACACTGCCTCCACCTCCCCTCTCTGTCACTCTCTACACTGCCTCCACCTCCCCTCTCTGTCCATCTCTACACTGCCCCCCCCTCCCCTCTCTGTCACTCTCTACACTGCCCCCCCCTCCCCTCTCTGTCACTCTCTACACTGCCCCCCCCTCCCCTCTCTGTCACTCTCTACACTGCCCCCCCCTCCCCTCTCTGTCACTCTCTACACTGCCCCCCCCTCCCCTCTCTGTCCCTCTCTACACTGCCTCCACCTCCCCTCTCTGTCACTCTCTACACTGCCCCCCCCTCCCCTCTCTGTCCCTCTCTACAACTATTTTTTTTTTTACATGACCGCATCCTCCATCATACCAGCGGTCTCCCCACACATACCCCACTTTTCCTCCCCCTAATAACGGCTATTCGGGGGAGGAAAAGGGGGGAATGTGGGGAGATTGCTGGCATGAAGTCAATAACGCCATCATCAGATGGCGTTATTTTTTCCTTCACTGCCGAATCAGAATTTCGGCAGTGAGGGATAGTAACTTTTAATACTGATCTGTTATTGGCCAGTTCATTCCTCCCCCCAGCACTTTCATACGGCCGATCCTCGTCCTAGAGACCAAGGGTACATCAAATAAAGAGTGATCACTGTTCCTGGGAACCACAAATGGTTAATAATTTCATCCCTTGTAATAAATTCAACCCACTTCTTCAGGCTAGCCTACCCTTCCTCCACCTGAGCTTACCTGCCCTCCCCATCTTCATCATTGTGTCTCCTGTTTATTTGCCCTCTCTCACTTAGCATGTTAGCTCTTATGAGCAGAGTCCTCCTTCCTCCTATCATCATCCCTCTACCCTGTCCTCATCACTTCCCACCTTTTTCTCTCTACTGTCTATCTCTCTTCTTATTCATCTTCTCCTACACACATATCCAGCATCTTTAGTTTCCATATATATTGTTCTGCTATTTTTGTACTTTATTTTTGCATTGTACTTTTATTGTATTCCTTATTCTATGATTGTATACCTTGTATTAATTATTGTATTGTATATGTAACTACTGGCTTTCCTATTGCCTCTGTACGGCGCTGCGGATACCGTGTAGCGCCTTATAAATAAACAATAATAATAATAATATATAGAACTATATATTTATATACACACACATCTAAATATGTATCATTTTAACACAGGGTAATATCGCACAGATAACGACATTCTATATTTAAAATAAAATTTATTACATACATTTGCTTTTTTGTATCTGTGTGAATTCCCCATACCTTGCAGATTTATTCATAATTAGTGTAATAGAAATAAAGCTTACCTTCAATAACTTCAGACAGTCAGTCAAAACTGGGAGAAGTTCTTCAGTACTGCAGACAGTAAAGTCACATGGCAAATTTAGAGTAAGTTACTCTCACAGGGCCTGATCCAGAGCTACCCTGGGCTGCTGTCTGTAAGTACTGCCAGCATTGCTCTGGTGCACTCCCCTGACACTCCTCCTGTGGCCGGCGTAATTTCACACTGTTGCGCCGGCTGAAGGCTACCTTAACTTTAGCCGGCGTAACAGTGGGTTATTACGCCAGCCACATGCTCGTAAATCCCTAACCCAGCCCTCCCTTCCTAATTTCCCTCCCTCTCCCGCCTACCTTCCATAACTACAGCATAGCTACTGAGCTGCCCGCCCCTTCCTCCATAACTATGCTGTAGTTACGGATGGCAGATCCAGGACACACAGATTCATGGATTACGCTGGGCAACATCTGTCCGGCGCATGCGCAGATCGGCAGAAATGCCAATCTTACGCATACGGCCGCCGTAACTAAGGCTGGGGCCGTAGCTCTGGATCAGGCCCACAGTGTGTGTCAGTGGACCAGCACTGGCTGCAGCTTTAAGCACCTTCTCCTGTGTCTCCCACTAAAGCTATAGGTGGCAGGCAGGCTAATGCTGTTCTGCACACACTGTCAGCCTGGCAGCCAACACCAAGGAATTTAAATTTCACAGCAACCACAGCTCAGTTTAGGCAGTGCTAGGGCACAGTATTACATCGGGTCCGGACATGATGCCCCCCCTTAAAGCCCCACGACCTTAGGCTGCAGCCTTAACAACCTATTGGCTCATCAGACCCTGGATATTAAGGTATACTATACATTGTCATTAAAATGACCGCCCTTAGACGTTCATTTAAAGTACAGATGTTTTTCTCATATTTTCCATTAACCGTGGAAAATACCTTTAGACAAACCTATATTGTGTTACAGTGGAAAATAATATTCTCCGTAATGTATGGAAAAGTAAACTGCAGAATATAAGGTGACGAAATGAAAGGCGTGCAGGATTATACCAGTATAAGCTATAGGATATTAGAACACATTGACATAATCTGATACCTGTTCATATGGGTTCCTTAGAAAATCCTTATGGATTTAGACAACCAATGGGGCTTCATCTCCCAGCATGCCTCACTTCTTCTGGGATTTGTAGTTCCACAACAGCCAGAGTGCAACATATTGCTTCACTACAAGTGTTTACTACAAGGAATTACATTCTCCTAAGCTATTTACAGTCTAGTTTTGAGAAGTCATGCTACAGAGAAACCCATAAAAAGCATTAAGGGGTAAACACACCATCCAAATAGTTTCAACAGCTCTTAATGCCTATTTAAAGTAGAATGACTGGGAATGATATGGTAAGGAAGGTTTCACATAGCACTCAATGCAGTGTCTTTAAACCCTTAAATAAACACACTAATTGGAAAATTATACATCCATGCATACATAGATATAGATGCACAAATAGACCCAGATTCCTCTTCACTCACCAAAGGCATATTTATTACTATTCAGGCAATATGATGATTCTATCTATATTACAAATGAATGTTAGGGAATGTTAGTTCCATATATTGCAATAGATGCTCGGCTGACCAGCTCACGGAATTCCATTTCTGGTCAGTCGTACACTAAATATAAACTTGCATTACTGTGCTATAAGTGTAAACATTACTGCTATGCTTTTTATGTGGATTAAGTCATAGCTGCACACGGTTAGTAAAGGTAACAGCATCATGGTCCCCTATGAAATCACCAGACATAAATTGTATAATTCATGATGATATATATTATATTTACCGGAATTTACTCAATATTACTCTTTAGCTCCTCTTTTCCTTGGTGTCTCCAGCAATCCTGATTTAACACTTCAGTACTCCCATTTGTTCTCTCCAGCCCACCTGTGACTCCCTGTAATTTACTGTCCAGCTTCCCTGCCCATTATTCTCTCCAGACCCATATTATCTCTAATATTCTTCCTCCTTCTTCTCTCCAGTCCTCACTATTGTTCTCTACAGCTCCACAGGCCTCTAACCCTCTCAGCTTGCCTAAAATGGTATCTCTAGCTCCCTTTTCAATTGTCTTTCCGGCTTCTCTATTGTTTTTCCAGCTGTATATTGTATCTCCAGCTCCTCCATATTGTATCTCCAGCTCCTCCATATTGTATCTCCAGATCCTCCATATTGTATCTCCAGATCCTCCATATTATATCTCCAGATCCTCCATATTGTATCTCCAGCTCCTCCATATTGTTTCTCCAGATCCTCCATATTGTATCTCCAGCTCTTCTATATTGTCTCTCCAGTACCTCCATTTTGTCTTTCAAGTACCTCTATATTGTCTCTACAGCTTGTCCATATATTTATCTTTAGTTCAGTGTTGCCTACTTTCTATCTCAGATGGAAGCGATAGATGCCGATATGGGGGCAGGGCTTAATGGTGCAATTTATGCAAATTGTGTCAAAAATCCCCACCCCTTCTCATTACTACTATAATTCATAGTGTGCCAGGGGTAAACGGTGCTTGACGATGAAAATCACATCATGAAGTCCAGCCCTCCCTTGTAACACTAGTGATTACTATTATGAGAGGCAAGGGGGCCTTTCATGCGAGAGATTTGCAGTCTCTCCCGGGATACCGGGAGAACTGCCCGAATTTAGGGAGTCTCCCGGATATTTCAGGTGTCGGCAACCCTGCTTCAGTTACTCCATATTATGTCTCCAGCTCCTCCATTATGTCTATCCAACACCTCAAATTGTCTCTTCAGCACCTCCATTATGTCTCTCCAGCCCTCCATATTGTCTCTCCAGCTCCTCCATTATGTCTCTCCAGCTTCTCTATATTGTGTCTTCAGCTCCTCCATTATGTCTCTCCAGCTTTTCTATATTGTCTCTTCAGCACACCCACAATTATGCCATTATCTGTTCAGCCCACCCCATTTCCTTACTAGCAGCACCCCTCCAGTTGTCTCTATAATTTTCAACAGTATCTCACAACTTCAAAAATGTATGGGAGCGTGCCTTGCCCTCCCTGTAGTTTGGGTGACCAACTAAGGCTTGATGGGGGTTTACCAGATGTTCAGCAGGATTACTATTGGTAGTATTATCTTATCTAACAAACATTTTAACATTTATTTCTCTTCCTCTGGTCCCCACCCACCTGGGATACGAGAAGGGACCCAAAGCTACCAAGCTTTGGGCTGACCATCTGCTGTGAGGTCTGAACCTTGTGTAGAGTGAACTCTTAGTTTGAGCCAGGGGATTCCTCCTCAATGATAACTATGACATAAGGGAAGGGATAGTTTATTTGTTTTATTTCTAATGATAGATTATTTATTTTCATTCATTGAGAAATAAGAACGGTCAATCTATAAGTTCCATGCTTCTCCCATTCACAGGGTGATCACGCATGCCCAAATATTGGAATGCAGCATGATGCATGCTACATTCTGTGCAGTAACGGCCTCCAAGAGCAGGGCATTATATGTGAGGTGAGCGCGTAACATTTAAGGTAGGGGTCAAAACTCGGAAGGCCTCTGCGTATGAGGGGAGTGTGCTACCCTTGCATGCATGGACTATAGAATCGCATGCACATCAGTCCATTCCGTACGAATGCAGATGTGCGCGCAATCGTACTTATTTTAATACCCTGGGCTGGATTCATGCTCACATATGACAACCCGCATTCTGCAATCTGCTTCTCTATTATAATACTGATTTCCAGGTGTATGGAACTTAGCTCTGTAGGCCTGGAGATCCGTTGGACAGGGTGGCCCATTCCACCCGCCTGCCTAAACTCTGTAAGTGGGTGGCGGGGGGAAGGGGAGCATATAAGTTGTAGCAAGGTTTAAGTGTTCCGTGCGGATCAGCCGCTGTATTAACTGCGCATCCTCACGGGAGACTTAAGGTAGGTTTATGACAGCGGGAATGCTGGCCAATCCGTGCGAGAGGGGGGGTGACAAGGGAGTTCCCTCCCCTCTAATGTGCAGACTGTCTTACCTCCATGCGGACACATGGGCCCAGATTTACTAAGCTGCGGGTTTGGAAAAGTGGAGATGTTGCCCATAGGAACCAATCAGATTTTAGCTAACATTCTCTAGTATGTAAAAAAAAAAAGTGAGAGCTAGAATCTGATTGGTTGCTATATAACATCTCCACTTTTCCAGACCCACAGCTTAGTAAATCTGGCACCATGGAAGTTTGGATCAGTTCTCTGTCCTTTGTTTGGAGTAAATCCGGTAAACTGAACACTACAAAAAAAAAATGTAACAAGTGGGAAATCCAGTAAGTTATCCAAGACAGACTTTAGTAAATAACCCCCAACCCTCTGATCTCTAAGTCCCACAACTGTGTAAATATATCTTTCTATCCACTTAAGGGAAAATCATTATCTGCAATACTTCGATTTAACAGTATCGTAAGCTAATTATAATTGACTTTTTCCCTTGGAAAATGATACTGCAGCTCAATACTAGAAATACACTTGTTGCGTTTATGGCCATCTGAAAACTTGTTAGACGCCAGTAAAGTTAATCGTTCCAGTGATCACCTTACATCGTAAGTGTAACCTCAGTGAAGTCAGCAAGTCGCCATGGAGATGACTCCAAACAGACATCAACCCATGAATCGTAAATATCTCGCATATTTTCCGTATGTTTGAGTTTTACATTAATTTCCTTACAGGGGTGAAGCAGTTGCTGGATTTTGTAGGTGCTCACCCTCATTATAGGTAATAATTGGCAGTAGTCTTTTAACATACACCGACAACAGCCTTAGGACGAGCTTCTTCATTTCCTTGAAGTGATGACGCCTGGTATTTCTGTCCTCTTGGTTAAGTACATAGAGATCCTGCCAACTGTGTAATTGCTGGGATTAAGCATTTGATATAAAATTAATAGGATTAAGCAGCACAATGTAGAAATGTAAAAATAAACTCATAAAATTAATTTGATAAATTAGACACACAATTTAAAATTAATTGTTCAATTCCCACAAAAGTGATATATAGGACCGGATTCAGAATTGCGCAAAACCATCTATTTACGCATTCCAGGTGTATAAGTACTCCGTGCATGTGTTCTGCGCATGTCTGCACATGTTGGTTATGCAACGTAACGCACTACGAACGATTCTGGATTAAGCACGGTAAGCCTTTCTGACGGTGGGGCGTGACGACCTGCAATGCACAGCTTGTACGCATGGTGAGCGGAATGACGTATTTAAATCGTACAGTAAGGGCTTGGTTACATATGATAGTGGGACTCTGTTCCCATCTTCCGTCCGCAGGAATCAGAGATGGCGACTCACATATGTGCATTAGAAAAAAAGGTGAGGGGCAGCAATAGATTATTATTATTATTAATAATAACAATAATAATTCATAATAATAATTCATAATATTATTATTACTAATAATAATATAGCTTGTACGCATGGTGAGCGGAATGACGTATTTAAATCGTACAGTAAGGGCTTGGTTACATATGATAGTGGGACTCTGTTCCCATCTTCCGTCCGCAGGAATCAGAGATGGCGACTCACATATGTGCATTAGAAAAAAAGGTGAGGGGCAGCAATAGATTATTATTATTATTATTATTATTAATAATAACAATAATAATTCATAATAATAATAATTCATAATATTATTATTACTAATAATAATTTTAATAATTAATAATAATAATAAGGGTCCGGATCCAGACTTTACACGTTTAGTCCGCACATAATGGAAGCAAACTACCCTGTCATACCCCACTCACGGCAGACTTTGCAGAACTTAAGCTGTCACAGAGCAACCTTCAGTCTCCACAATGTCAAATTTTAATGGTCCCCCCCATGCACCTTGCAGAGTTTAGGTGAGTGGAGAGGACGGGCCGCCCTGTTGGCTCTCCCTTCCCCGCAGCCTGACCCTAAGTCTCCCTTCCCCACAGCCTGACCTTAACCTTCCCTTCCCCACAGCCTGACCCTAACCCCCCCCTTCCATGGCCCTAACCCTAACCCTTCCTACCCGAGAGCCTAGCACTAACCCTCCCCCTAAGCCTCTCCGGTAGTCTGGCGGTGGCGCTTCCGAAAATAGATCCGATCGCATACTCGCCCGTTCATGAAAAAAAAAAAATCTAAAATGGCTGCCATTCGAAATAGAGACAACCAAAAGGCAACATTCAGATGTCTGTACTTCATAATGACAGCGATCGGTGCGGGGACTCGCACAGTAATATTATTTATTCAGAAGGATTTGCATGTACTTTATATGTAAATCCTTATTAAGACCTGTTCTTTTGTTATGCCCTAGCAGTGTTATTAATGATGAGTCAGGTCATCGTCCTAGGTATGTACATTAATACATCTTGCACTAATATCCTATCTGCAGCTGTATAGAAGTCTGCAGATGAAGGAAATTATGGTCCAAGTGAAGTCTAGTTTTCACCTCTAATTGAGTTTCTTTTGTTCAGTGTCAGGATTTCCCCATAAATGAATCCTCGTCACTGACAGTGATGTGTTGATATCATCTTGCAATTTGTTTATTTGGCTAATCTTATGTAACGTCCCCCGGCTGCGAATGGATGGGATTATTTTTCTAACTTGTGAACACATGAAGTGATTTCGCTGAACATATATGGCTCTGCAATTAAAGTGTGTTTATGGCTAGACCATAAATCAAGAAGGAGCATCCATAGAGCGAGGGCTGTAAGAATAACACATGACGCAGGCTCTGGTTAAATAGATTATTGCTTGAAAATCTCGCTTTAAACACAGAGAAAATCAAAACAGGAGAAGACACGATTCGAACCGGCTGATACGCAGATCTCAGGCATTGTTTACTGGAAGTTCCAGATGGGATATGGAAGTCCCAGGATCTGATGTGAGACAGAGATAGAGCAGGTGAACCTAAATAAAGACATGCATCACAGGTAGATCATTACTAAAGAATACATATATAACAGGGAAGGATTACATAAATAACAAAGGGCCCTGATTCACATTTAATAACGTAAAAGGGACTGACACAAGGCATGAGACGCTTATGGACAGGATGCCATGTAAGTCAGGAGACAAGGAGGGTATACATCGGGGTATACACCATAGGCGTATCTATAATGTGTGCAGTGCACACGGGCCCCTCAGAACAGGCATTTATCCTCTACCCGGGTTGGCAGGGGAAGGGAGGCCATTCGGCATCTATTTCTTCCGTCTAAGATCTTCCGGAGGGAAGAAAAAGATGCCAAATGAGCCCCCCTTCCCCTGTGGTGGGACTCTCCCTATTCGTGGGCCGGAAAAGGGGCGGGGCTTACAGCACTGTTAGGCCCCGTCCCTTTTGATGTCCGCAAATTGGGACAGTGCTGTCTCTGGTAAGGGGGGGGGGGATGTATAAATGCACAAGAGCCCCCTCACTTCTTAAAATGCCCCTGGTATAGTGGACTGGATCCAGGCTTACTATAAGGGGGCGTTTTCAGATGACTAACACCCTTTATTGGTAAGCAGATCATGTGCAGGCTCCGCTTTAGCACTATGGAAGCAGAATTACGACTTGGTAAACATTTGCTTAAACGGAAGCTAAGATGCTGCTTGAATGCCGCTGTGTTCAGTGCTGGTCCATATTATTATTATTATAGTTTATTTATAAGGGCTACAAGGTGTCCTCAGCGCTGTACAAAATACTACAAAACACAGTACAGACATACAGAGTAGGGATAGACAGCATAGTATATATTAAATACAATATGACTATAAAAATATCACAGAAACACAATAAAGTGAAGCAAGCACGGAAAACAAGGCAAAATATGAGGTGTCAAGCTTGGAAGATCAGGTAGCAGAGGATAGAGCGCAGTGAGAGGTAGAGAGGGAGCCACCAGATGGGGATTGGGTAAAAGGGTAGCAGAGGGGGACAAGAGGGTACAAAGTGAGGGGGGGAGTGGTGGAGGAAGGAACAACACTAGGATGGAGGGCCCTGCCCACGTGAACTAACACACTATGTGGGAGGGATGAACTTACAGAAGACATAAGGAGAGGGGAGGAAGTGGACTGCTGGTGTGAGCGGAGGAGAGGGGGAAGGAAGAGAAGGGATAGATGAAGGATGCAGTGTGGATGATAAGTGGAGGAGGGGTAGGCAGGATTCAGAGAGCTAGTAATCATGCACAGGGGTGTGGTATGCGGCTTAGATCAACATTCGTATAAGCAACAACTTTATTTTGACAGTGTATAATGTTGATACAAATAAACTTGGCAGCAGTTTTTCTGACAAATGAAGTTCAATTGTATTTTTACATTGACTTTAGCAGTGCATCTTATTATGAATTAGTGGTATACATATGAATAAAACTTGGTTGCTTGTAATAATTCAGAAGTGATGCTTTTGTTTGTGGAAAAGATCGTGCAACAAAGGTTAATGGGCTGATGTCAGAGATACGGTGTTATTATACAGACATTGCATGTCAGGAACATACTTCCATCAGACAATTCTAGGAAGGATTTAGAACAAACAGTAACTCGGTGTTCTCAGCAAAGAGACGCATTGGGCATAGTAGACGGGTGTAAAGGTTTCTATCTGCTTTACTTCTAAAAGTCTATGTTTTTAATTTAGGGAACTGCAATTCAAGATTATTAGAGAAGTAAACCATACGTACAAAATGTTCAGTATCATAGTGCGTGCCCCTTATTACATGGCATTTTACTGCAAACGGTCTTGAACCTAAATGAAGTAAATTGATTCTTTGATGGCTATCCAATTGTCATTGTCCCATAGGTTTTACACATTTATGAGCTAAAGCAATTGGATTAGTATGTACACAAACCACATGCGTATTTGGAGCAGTACACATGATTTAGGAATAAGGGAACGGATACAGATGTAATAGTGTATGTAGCCTCTGCAATGGAGGCTAATCTACAGAATTAGCTATCCCAAACACAGGGCACTCCCCCTTCTCTCCTATGAGTGCATTGTGGATGCGCAGGACCCTACATGAAGCATGCCATGCGGACTACTAGATCGTACGTAAGGGCTAAACCCTGCCCTTACTGTACGATTTACATGCTTAAGCACACCCTCCATGTGTTATCTTGTACGCATGGTGGGTGGCCCCGCCCCCTTGCAGGGGATAAATTCCGTACACAACGCAGCCGCACAATGCTGCGTTCCGATGCGGAATAATTGTTAAAGTCAGCGGTTTCTATTAAATCTGGATCCGTGCCCAAGGATTGTAAAATTTTGTTTGTATGGGTTTTATTTTCTTTGAGGCAACAGTCCCTGTATATTGCTGTAGAAGTACAGGCTGATATAGCAAAGGGGTTGGGTCGGCAGCTAGAAAAGCCCTATTTCAAAAGTAACAAAAAAACACATAAGGCCGTTCAAATATATGAAATGTGTGCAAGTGCTTATATAAATGGAGAGATGCAGCCAAGGACTTTTATATATACACTTGCACACATTTCATATATTTGAATAAGAAGCGCAGCCTTTTGTGTTTTTTTGTTACTGTTAGTTTATTTTGGGAGCCTGAACCCTCCCCATTATGGCCGCTGCACACTTTTCAAAGGGTAGGAGTGTCTTACTACAAACCTCCTGAGTACACATATAGCAGATGGATAGGGACTCACCTACAGGAGGTTCCTTAACGCTGGGCAGGTGAGCTTAACCCAATATAGCTATATTGTGAACTAAACCTCCTTTTTATGTATGCGCCGACACAGTGTTATATAATGTTTGTATGGAGCTCCGGACTTGTCTTATGTTCCTTTTGCAAGGGCCATTTTAAACCAGCCAGTTCCGAACTGGCTCTCATACTATCCCCAGCACGAAGATGCATCTGCGAATGGTAAGTATTTATCTAACTCCGACCCTTATACTAATCCTTACCCTAACTCTCCCCCTCCATTACCCTAAGCCCTCAACATACTTAACATTTGACAGTTGCCCTACATTTGACAACTAATGTATTATATGTCTTTCCTTTTATTATTAACAAAACTTGTTCACTTTCATTCTATACTAAAATTCCCCTCAGTCCTGGTAGTAACACTGCTGTGTGACTGGATCATGCAGAGCACTGAGCACTGTTACCATGAAAACGGCACTGTGTAGCCATAGCAACACATACACAGTGCCTGGACGCAGCGTTTCCGGGCACTGTGTATGTGACTACAGTATCCGGGACGTGAAGGGATGATGAGCCAGGCGGCACTGTACTGGCTGCTGTAGCCCCGCGCGGGGCCTTTACTTCACACATGCAAGTCTGGCGGCCAGTGGTGGGGTGTTGCCTAGGGCCCTACAAAACCTAGGGCCGCCCCTGTCCTGATACCTGCTTTGTTTACTCTACTGTGTCCAGGACTTCTCCCGTGCTGCATCTCTGCACTGGAATGACCTTCATTCTTCAGTCAGAATCTCCCCTACATTGCAGGTCTTCAAGCACTCACTCAAAATGCACCTGTTCAGGCTAGCCTACCCCTCCTCCACTTAACATCCTCATTGCATCCTACATCTATCCCTTCTCCTCCTTCCTGCCCCCTCTCTTCTGCTCACACCAGCAGTCCACTTCCTCCCCCCCATCCCCCGTCTTATGTCCCCTTGGGACTATAATCAATTGTGAATTCCCTTCGATCAGACTCAGGGACGATAATCTGAGGTTTTACAAATCCGTCTGTACCACACAATAGAGCGATTTTTGACCCGATCCACGATAATTGTAGGATCAGGCCAATAGTCACTCTAGTGTCTGGCCAGCTGTAGCACATCTCTTATAAATCTCAGCTGATGGTTTGCAGAGCTGACTGTTACAAAATCACAGTTTCATTGGTCCAGGATTTAGGATCTTCCAAATGGAATAATTGGAAAATATTGTAAAGGAACATAAAAAAAAAAAAAAAAAAAAGTGCCTAGCTGCTCATAAAGATCAAAAACTAAATATGACAGGCTTCTGTCATCACAACCACACAAAAAAATAATACAGCAAAGAAAAATTGTTTTGAATGCAACGGTACTGTTTATGCAATACACCAGGAGATGGAGAGAGGGCCGCCTTCAGAATTTGCGGGGCCCAGGACACACTAGTGAGGCCCTGCCCCTTATGTGACATCACCGGTGACATCGCGGTGCACCAAGGACCTACATTGGCCCTGTAATGATGAAAATGCACAGCAGCTCCTTCCATCATTCCATACAGACCGGGCACACACTGTGTCACAGGTCTGCAGCCTCTCATTGCCGTCTGGCCAGGACAAGCAGCTAAGATTGACAGAAGGCTCTTGCTCCTGATTGGTTGGGTCTCCTGTCAATAACGGCAGGAAACCCCATGCAGCTAGCCTATTGGCTGGCTTCGTAAATAAATAAAACAAAGAGAGAGGCCCCGGATAGCAGAGTGTGGTCAGTCCACCTCCTGGTCGCTATTACTCTATCTGACTACATAACCAGCAAGTATAGCAGTTTTATAGTAATGATCATTTCTGTTATTACTGCTGTACTTGCTAATAATGAAGTCAGACAGAGTAACTCCATCCAGGAGGTGGAGGCGATATTGGCAGTTTTGTGCCGATAACTTTAAACAAGTCATAAGATCAAACTTTTGGACCCAAGTGTTTTATGACCATTTTATCAGGGTTAGGGGAAAACTATCCTGGCCATATACTACAGTGACCTTTGGTCCGATCACCTGATAATTGGATGATCGGGCTAAATATCGCTCTAGTGTATGGCCAGCTTTAGACTGAAAAATAGGGGATTACCTAAAGCAAAAGAAAATCAGAAAAAGCAAGTTCCAACATATATGAAATTCCTAATTTAAATATTTATTTATTGTAAATTTATGTCCAACTGTGTTTTACGTTATAGTTTTTCCAACAGCCTGAAATAAACACAAAGCTGCATACATTCTATACTAAAACACTGCTGTCAGGATTCATAAAACATTAGTTAAAAGAAAATCCTCCAAACCCCCTCTGTGAATAATACCTTAGCATCCACCAATGAGTGAGTGTCGTTTCAATCCTCTGCTTGAGTTAGCATTTACGTAATAGCTTGCCTTGGCCACATGTGTTGTCTGTGGGGAGCACATGAATTGTCTCAATCTGAGACATTTCATAGAAAGATGTGATTTTTGATGAAAATGAAGGCTGGGCTGGCGTCTGTGAGAAGAATACAATACACAGAGGTCACCCTGCTTAGATATGCAATCGCCTTCAGAAAATGGTCAAATTGAATTACATTTGCACTTTGAGGCCCAGTTCAAATTATTGTAAAGGAATTATTTCTATGATCTTCTTTTAGTGTGTTACTTTAGACAACGAGGGGACAAATTTATGCCTAATAACGTGTCCCGACTAACTGCGGTACTCATGCTATGCGTATGTACATGCCAGATGTTCCACAACGGATCGCCAGGTGAACGGCACTTAGGGCTGGATCCGGACTTAAGTAAGTGCTTGAAATGAGTTACTCCTGGGTTAAACCATGTTGATTGCAGGGGGAGTCAAGTGAACTGTATTCTCTGCATGCAGGGATATATCTTTGAATTGCTTACTGCACACAGATACTGACCAGCTTTACTATCACACTGTTATTTAGACTTGGGATAGGAAACATTAACTCTCAGCTCTAATACTGTTTCCAACAGATGAAATATGACACTCCTGCAATCAACATGGTTTAGCCCAGGAGTAACTCATTTCAAGCACTTACTTAAGTCTGGATCCAGCCCTTAGTTCCGTACACTTGGAGATTTGTCCGGCAGGGAGGCGCATCCCCTCCTAACCCACCTAAACTCCATAAGGTGGGATGGAAAAGCATTTAAATTTTACAGTTGGGGTGTGTTTTAGTGCTTGCATACCGTTGATCCACACGGGGGATTTAAGGTTCTTTTCTTTCCAAAGTGGGTGGATTCTGGCATACAGGGGCCCCATAACAAGTTGGGCCCAGTGCTGCTGTAAAGAACAGGGTGTTTTCCAAGGCATGGTTGAGGGATGATGGGAATTGTACATATTTGCTGACTCTTCTGGAATTTTCAGTTGACTCTGGAAATTAGGACATTGCTCCCAGAATACCTAGAGAGCTGGCAAATCTCCTGGATCTGGACTTGAGGCAGTGATTTAATACATATCACTGCCAAAACAACTACCGGTCCAAAGCATAGACACTCTAATGCATATGGAAATTATAAAGTTATAGTTGAAATTGTAGTTTTTTAAGTGTTACACTAATAAAGATCCAGACTGGTTGGTTTTCTGCTGTTATAAACAAGCACAAATCATTTTTTTCTGATTTGGGTTAGTTTACCAGGTATTTTTCAGTTAAACCTCTTCACAGAGTTAAACACAGTTCTACAAACCAGCCACACTGCTGATAAGTATCCATAGTATTAGATAGATAGAATAGTTATCAGCTTAATAAAAGATGTTTTAACTACATTGCACTATATTAAAGTATACCATTTTTATTTTTCAAATAGCAGCACATTGAAGCATAATCCTGAATTCTTCTAAGGCATTTTTACTACACTGTAACATTTTTATAGGTTTCTTTTTATTTATTTTTGCAAAAAAAAGAAATTTAAAAGGTGATTTATTTAATAAGGTTTTCAAAAATAAATCAGTAACAAAAATTCCATAGACAATTAGCAAAGAAAATGACATATACCTGCTGCATTACACTCTAAGGGCCTCATTTACAAAAAATGATTTGTCTTACACCGCCATAAATTGCGTGATTTGACCCTCTAGACTCACATCTCGGTATTCACAAAGGGTCAAATCGCGTGATTTATAGCTTTAAAAAAATCACCTGGGCAAACATCGCTGGACAGAAATCGTCCAAATGTTTGCCATTCTAAACATAGAATTAAAAATTGTGGTATTCATTAAAGGCGATTTGAAGAAATCGCCTTTAGTGCAACATGAAATCACAAAAAAAAATCGCATCCTGTGAGGTGCGATTTTAATGTAAGCGGCCGTCCCTGTCCCTTAAAAACACGTCAATATACTTGACGTGTTTTTGTGTGTGTAAAAACCCAAGTGCTGCATGGTTGAAAGCCTTAGCCATGCTGATAGAACTACAAGGCTAAGCATTGCTTAGCCTCGTAGTAATATCAGCGTCAGCATGGTAAGGCTTCTAACCATGCCACACTGTGTGTAAAAAAAAAAGACAGTGTGCACAAAACATACATTAACACATTACAGTAAATTAATTAAGTTAATAATAGATGATGTCAGTGTTGGTGTTCTAGCGTTTTAGACGTCATCTATTTTATAAAACACTGCCTCCTAGAGACCAAATGGTCATTAGGAGCTGCGCCGAGGAAGAAGAAAGATCCTGTCCCCGCCGTGTCAAGTACAGAAGAACCAGAGAACAGGACGAGAACAGTGGGGAAGAGACTCCAATCAAGTGAAGAACTTTCAGCACATCCAGCAAGGCTTCCCAAGACAGATGACCGCAAACGGTGAGTGCGCAAAACTTTTATTTTTTTACAACACCACACACTGCATTCACACACTTAGGATAGGACAGGGAGACCACCGGAGGTAAGTGCACACATTAGGGAACATAATTAGTCAGGGAAAATTTATTTTTTACATGCACACTTACTGTAATGTGTTAATATATGTTTGGTGTACACTGTCTTTTTTTTTTTTACACACACTACACACAGCGCGGCATGGTTAGAAGTCTTACCATGCTGACGCTGATATTACTACAAGGCTAAGCAATGCTTAGCCTTGTAGTTCTATCAGCACAGCATGGCTAAGGCTTTCAACCATGCAGCACTTGTGTTTTTTTTTTAACTCCCGTGAGTTGCTGCGATTTTTTAAAGGTCTAATCGCTGAGGTTTTCTATAGAAAACCACAGCGATTTAGCCCTTTCAGAATCGCAGCAACTCGAGTGATTTGAGTTAAATCGTGGTAAAATCGCATCTTTGTGAATACCACGATTTAAACAAAAAAATCGCGGGTAAATCACGGCGAGATGAAACGATAATAGTTTTTGTAAATAGAGCCCTAAGGACCTTATCCAGAGTTTTAGTGCAGTGTATGTACAAATCCACTGTTTAAACTGCGTGCGTCCTATCCAGAATTCTGACATTAACAGCTCTGGATAGGATGTACTGAAAATGGGCACTCTTTTTTTTTTTATTGCATTTTGCCAAAGAAAAAGAAAAACATGACAGTGTTACATTGTCTTGTATACTTATCCATCTAGGAATTATACATTTGTTTGCGTTCAACCCAAGGACAGTATCAAATATTTAATATTACAATTGTGATTTGTGGGTTTCCTTGGCACTCTCTTTAAACATGCATATAGGCAGACACCCAGCTTATACAGGATTTGCTTTACAATGATATAAAACCCCTAAAAACGTATATATGTATTAAAAAATTCCAAAGCACAATGTGCAGCAATATGCTGTTTTCAGGCTTAAATACTATAGTGTACTGTATGACCAGAAATGTGTTTTAAAACTAAACTAAAAATAGGGCCATTTAAGGAAGGAAAAATTCCTTTGTTCTACAGGTGCAAAATTTTAGGTGGAAGCAGAGGGAATCCAGCCTGATACTGAACTCAGCAGCAATAAACCGCCCAGTTTCTCATTGAAATATAGTGAAACACATACTAACACAATACATATGGTACTGGAGACAGGCAGATGAGCAGCCGAGTAGCGACTTTCTGTAGTCAATCCCTTTCTGCACAAACATGCTGCACTTACACCTAAAAATTAGGTGGAAACTCAACTCTGAATCAGTCTTTCAGCCTATATATTTCCATTTGCAAGTAACAAATGTGTGCTTATTAACTGTATTACTGCTTCCGAGTTCCCATGCACTGAATCAGGGGTATGCATTATTGGTGTCATGCATCTGATATTTTTATATTATATACCCTACTTTTTATACATTTATGCTTTATTTGATAGTTGATAGAAAAATAAATATCATAAATATCATCATAATAAGAATTGATTTAAACCCAATATTAATTAAATATGAATACTTTGAACCTGAGCTATGGCTGGCATGATTACTACTGACAACTATGAAAACAATGGTACCATATTATACATTTTTATTGTTAATACCTACTCTGTCTGTATCTATCTATCTATCTATCTATCTATCTATCTATCTATCTATCTATCTCTATCTATCTATCTATCTATCTATCTATCTATCGATCTATCGATCTATCTATCGATCTATCGATCTATCATGATGGATAAAACCAGAAAAACCCAGAATTTGGTAAAATAAGTAAACATGCTGACTATTGATACCAGGAATGCGAATGTGACTTGTTTTAAAAATGTTTTATTTATTAATAAACACACAAACAACCAGTATATTTTAAGTATCTATTGGAAGATATCTAAATAAACAAAACTGATCTTCGTAATCTGTACATACATAAATAATATTTTCTCTTGACATGTCATAGATTGATTTATTTTGAGATCATGATTTAATTTCTTACATCCAGTTACACAGCTTAAAAAAGTGCTTTCCATTTGTACATCTTCCATATTTAAAGCAGGGTTTACAGTAAATTCATGCCTCCCCCCACAAAACCCCCACACAGAAAGCCCCTAAACAAAAAGAGCCACAGAGAAAAGTAAAAAAATATTTGCCATATACGTTCTTTAAAATGTTATATTACAAGCATCTAAAATAGCATCATAATTGCGAACTCTTTGTGAAATAATAAAATATTGTTTTCATTGGGAACTAGCTACCAGCTTGTTAGTTATATTGATGAGATGAAAAAATGTGAAACTGGGCTATGCATAGTTTTCTGTGAAAGGTCAAATGATTTTTGGATAAAAATTGACATCACTTTTTTTTTTTAAGCAAAGCTTTAACAGTTGGCTTACTGTGTTAATTGTGGAACACAGAGTACTGTGACCTATATAAGTCAGTTCTCAGAATTGTTTAATACTGAAAGGCTTATTCAGGGTATTAAAGTTGCCACAATAAGTGCAATTAAAATATGATAGAATCCCTTTATTAATCAGCATTCTTATATAGGTGGAGGTCCATTGGTGTATCGGAGCATTGGGTGGAAGGAACGAGCAAAATTATTGGACAAAGTACAACTGTAGTCTTCTTCAGTCATTGGTACTAGACAGGCAAGACCAATCAAAAGCAGCAAAAGTAGCTGAAGTGGAAATGCAGCCCGGAGAACTCTGAGAAAGAAAGATTGGTGTCTTTCAGCCACATTGGCTTCAGAATGGTAGGAATCTGAGCCATCGTCTTTGGACCTGGTAAATTAAGTTGAGAAAAAGAAACAACATATCTTATATACAGACTTATCCTCTGGTACTTTGACTATATATGTATACAAATGTCTATTTGTTATATATGTACACTTTTATCAAGAACGGGAATCTGTATTGTATTGTTAAGTGCAACTAAACATATATTACATTACTCTTATTAATAAGAATTTCTCATCCCAGCCTTTTGTGAACATTTGTTGCTACAAACACTTAGCTTAATTTCCATTTTTTTTCCTCAAATTGAGTGTGAAGTTAACTGTCTAATGAAAAACCAAAAAATTACTATAAACGGTTGTTGGACAAAATATTCACTCATTCTTTAAAGTCAATTGTCAGTAATCATTTAAAAAATTTTAAATAACTTGTTGAACATTGCACTGAATCAGAAGCCATTGTTTTAGTGAAAACACAGTATACAAATCTGCATTTTGGCTCATTGCCATAAATATGCAAACAAATACAAGGTCAAAATAATAAAACTTGCATCATTCACCATTTTTTATGTACTACCTAAATTATACCTAATACTACCTAAATTAATATAAATAACTGATTTATTTATTTATATTTGAATGAATATAAGAACTTTGGATCAGCCCCTTTAAGCATAAGGGTCTTTTGTTTTAAAAAATGAAGGTAAGTGGGAATTGACAAAAATAGACAAACATCGTTTTATTTGAAATCATTGTATAGATTTATTTATTTTGTCCTAAATTATTTGTAATGAAAATTTTGATTATATTGTTGTTTGGATCTATTAATGAATTAACAGATACACAATATTTTAAAATATTCATGTGTTTGTTTTAGTTTGTTTTTTTATATTTTACAACTAAATAGCTTTTATTTGTACTGAAATTAATATGACAGTCCACCTTGAACCTTGGCAGAGATTCTGTTTGGACTGTTATACATATTTGTTACTCCCTCTTTGATTCTAATAGTTCTTATGTAGGGTACACAATACATATGTTTCTCATGATCAAATTTCTTTAACAAATTTTGTATCAACAGGATTTCATGGCGATGCATCATTCATCAGGCAAATTAAGCTGTCTATAATATAATTTCAAACGATGTCATTACCGTCATTACCGATAACACAATATTGTTTGATCATGCATGCATACACACTTGCACGATATTGTGTGAATCGATCGTTTAATCATTCGATTGGACCAATTATTGGGTGAAACAAGTGTAGTGTGTACCCAGCATAAGTCAATTTTCTTCAAGACTGATGAGACTCTACTCACCCCTCTGATGAAGTTGATTTTGGTGATGAAACACGTCAGGTCTTCTTTCTTCTTTAGTTCATGGCTTCTTTCTTATAGGTACATACATTGTGTTTTCTATTTTGTACATATACCTGTTTATTTCTTGTTTGTTTAATTTAACAGTATATTTATTGCACCATGGAGCACTATATATATATATATATATATATATATATATATATATATACTCTGGAGACT
>WWET01001356.1:139515-179651 GCA_011038615.1 Limnodynastes dumerilii | reverse complement strand
ATATATTCTTGTGATTTCTGACAGTTCTTACCAATTATTAATCAAGATATTAGGATATGGGCATGAACAGTATTCAGTAAATGCTAGAAATTGGATTATCTAATCAGATCATCAGACCAACAGCTCTAACTATTAATTCGCTGATCCTTTCGAGACAGTTGCAGCACGAGAAGATAATCAAGCAGTGTGTATAGACCCAATGCTTTGAATCATTTTGGACGTTAAAACATTCAAATGTAAACCGTGTACATAATTATAAAAAATATTATGGTTTCAGTCTAATTTCATTAAAATAATATAACATAGAACCAGATCCAGATCCCCCGCCTGCTTTCCGTACATGCGGGGTTCTTTCCATCCGACAGAGAGAGAGGGGAGCATACGATCCCTGTCATTCACTTCTCTCATGTGGGTTTACGCTGCCATAAGACTGCTTTAAGTCAATTGTGCGGATCAGCGGTCTATGCGACCACTGATCTGCACAAGTGTGGTAGCACCCCCGACACTGTAAGGAGGGGAAACACAGCCCATTTCATAGGATTCGAGCTTTTACAGAACAAAGTCATAACACTAGCGTAACATCAATTCAGGCCAGTCTTTCTCAGGTTAATCAAATAAAATCATCTAGCTCATGCAGGTATATTTACAATGGGCTGTAATCTATTATAGAAAAGTGCTTCTAATAAGATTGAAAAACCAAAGATTATTAATGCAATTATATAGAAATGAGGGTCTTTTCTTCTTATAGTTATTGTCTGCTGTTCATTAATTCTTTTGCCCACATTCCTTTTTTTAAAATGTCAATTTGTGCTTTTGTTCAAAGCACTAATTCATGGTCTATAAGTATTTTTTGGGGTGGATTTTAGTATTCAGTATGTTGAGAAGCTTACATTTCAAATTGTTTACCGTCTAGCTTCGTCTGAAAATAAAATACTGGGAAAAGGTTATTTTTGGACACACAAACTGACTTAAATAGCAGAAACAATCTGCAAGCAAAAAATACGATTAGCAGTTTCTGAGTTCCCTTTAAAAATGTTTTATTTATATGAACTAAATTATGTTATTTGTAATATTTTTATTTAATTTTCTTTATTGTGGCAGAAACATAGAAACAATAAATAATATATTTACTATTAGGTTTTAATATGGTTTCTATTTCTCTGGTGGGCAGCGTAGAGATGGGGGTATTCACTTTAAAGAGAAAGAATATGTTATATAATGACATTTGAACAAAGAGAAATGGTGTTAGGAATCTTATGACAATGAAAGTGGAGTATTCAGGATGCTGGTGGTGAAAGGGGGCTGGAAAGAACTATAGATTTCCTCTAGGAGTCCTTATTTCAAGCCACAGTTCAAAAACACACTGGCAGCATCATTAAGATATTTTAACTGTAAGCCAGTATGGGCCAGATGGGAATGACTGAAATGTACATAAATCACTACTATACTATACTATACTATACTATACTACTGTAAGTACTATAGAAATAAGGAGATTACATAGAACTGATGTCTCTGTAATTGTGGTTCCTTGCAGGAGAGGAATCTCTCAGCACAAAACATTTCCCATAATTTGAAGGGGTAACAAAGTCCAACTGCTAAAGCTCCGGACCTGGAAAATAAGGAAACAGTGACTTACCTGGAATGGGGTAGCACTGCTGAATCTTAGCCTTTTACTATTCATGCTGTTGGGTCTGGCTGAATCTGTTCAGATTTAGCCTGAGCCAATAAGAGTACACCATAAGACCTTTAAACTCAGTATGTCAGCCGAAATGGCTTCAAGCATCAGGCTTTTACTGTCACCGCTGCAGGTCCAGGATAGTCTTAAGAGGGATCTAGGCCTTTGCCATAGAAGAACACTAGCCCCTGATGAGCTGATAGTGAGCATTAGGGTCTGGTTAATTGTTATAGTGAGAAGGAACAATTGTAGGTAAGCGGCTCCCCATGTAAGTTCTGTTGTACAGGCAGAAGTTACCATCATCTTGGTTACCTACCTATATATGAGTGTGTGCCCGTTTCCCACAAGATAAAGGTAGACTTTTAAGTGCGGGCACTTGAGCATGTGGTTGCTCCATAGAAACAATGAGAGTCCCTCAGGCTGTGACCAATGATGTTTCTGTACCCTGCACTATTCCCAATTCACTTTCTACAGGCCATTAGTGTCTTCTCTGAGATCCGTTTTTTAGGATCGGATCAACTGCGCATGCGTAGTAAAATTATGTACGTTCTTTATGTAGACTATGCACGCGTAAGTTCCTCACGGACGTACATGTGAATCGCACTTGGGGACATACGCACGGAAATCAGACGTACGGGCAAATTTAAATAAAAGTGGGTGGGGGGGGCATTTAAATGAACGCAGGGAGGCGTGGTTATAAAGAATCGCACGGACGGAGCACATATATGCACGTAAGTACACATGGAAAGAACAGAGTGGTCTAAGGACTTGTAAGTCACCGACAGCACGTCCGGGAGAGGGGAGTGTCAGGGTTGTTGGTGGGTGTTTCCCTGCTCCGGCCGTGCGTATAATTGCGTGCATACAAAAAACGGATCTCTGAATACGACCCATAAAGAGTACAAAGTAAAGAGTACAAAGGTTGGCATCGGGAGAAGACAGTCCAAGTTGTCAATGATGTCTATCAGGTTCAGGTAAGAAACTGGGGTGTAAATGGAAGACTGTTTTGTCTACCAAAACCACAATGGCACCACCATCTGTACAACAAATATAAAGGTGACTGAACATGCAAGTCCCCCCCCCCCCCAAAAAAAAACAACCCCCCCCCCCCCCCAAAAAAAAGAGGTAAAACTAATAAAACAAATAAAACAAAAAAGGTATTGTCAAGGCATATGTCAAATACAGACACATTCTTCCATACAGAATCTATCTACATATCTATCATCTATCTGACTACAAATATTTAACAGCTCTATACTACTATTATATGCACTACAACAAGGCATATATCTGAATCATAAAATGTTGTTATTTAACTATATTTTGTAATGAATGAACAAAATATGAATAATGAGTTTACAGATTAAAACACCTTAAAAAGCACTTTACTTATCATAGCATGCACAATCCAGAAAGTATTTATAAAATGTTCCAGTCATTAAAAATCCTGTAAAACATTTTTATTTTGTCTGCCCTTAAACCATAGTCCATCAATGTTTACTGATCCAGTGCAAGATCAAACACAAAGTACAGCGATCAGAGGCTTAGTGACAGCCTGTTCTGTGTTATCAGTTACTACTGCAGCTGACATCAAACACAACCTGTCTGACTTGTGCTTGTGATTAAGCTCTCTATTCAGTTGAAACCCGTTTGTATTCCATGCTTGTCTGAATGACAAATTGAATATTGTGCTGTACTGCAAAAAGATGTGTTAATCAACAGTACTGGTGGAAAGGAAGAGTGCTGCGGCTGGTATGGTATTAGAAAGTGGACTGCGTTGAAAGCTGCAAAGCTGTTAAGACGCATACTGGGCCAGATGTTTGGCAACGCAAGATGTGAGTTGGAAAGGCAATGATAGTTTTTATTATCACAGTGGAGTAAATCAAACATGCTAATCAGCTTGCCAGTGAACCTGTTGGATACCACTTCGGCATTCACAATATACATGCTGATAGGTAATAGAAAGGGAATTTTAATAATGTTTGGCTCATTAATATTACATAATTTCATTATTACTGGGATCTGATGCATTATTTATATAAGTTCAAGGTCATTAATACATTATGACATCACATCCAAAACGTGCTTAAGGTAAATTTACTTGCATGTTGAAAAAGAATAGTAACACATAGCAACCAGTTATTTGTTTCTGCACATTTATATCTTGCTTCATTCATTAAGGATTGGTTGCTATTGGTTATGCGACAGTTTCTTTATGTTGTCCAAGATTTGTAAATATATTCCAATATAGAATTCAATGAAGTGTTTGTCAATCAGCTTGGAAGACCAACCAGATTGTAGCTATGATTTTTAAGATGTTTGTTAACTAAAACCCATAATCTAATTGGTTGCCATGGGCAACATTTTCAATCTTCCTCTTTAGAAACTCCATACATATAACCTTAATGTCTATAGGCTTATCGACAAACTAAGGGCACAAACCCGGACGTACTGCACATACATCCTTAATTTACAGATAATAGCTACTACGCATGCGTAGTAACTATTTTACATAATCTACGTATCGTTTCATTACGTAGATTGTGTATATGTGGTCTTAAAGATGCGTAGTAGCTATTATCGGTAAATTAAGGACTTATGTGCAATACGTCTGGGGTTGTGAATCCGGGCCTAAAAGACTAATGGAATAGATGTACTCCCATTTTTTTCAGCAAGCTATGCACTTGTATTTCTGCACCATACCACAACAATTATTTAGTAGAATAATATTCTAACTAAATGTATAAGTGCATTTATTCTATGTCAGTTTAGAACTGAAATGCGTGCTCACAAATGGACAATGCATCCCTAGTTTGTGTACACACAGTTGTATGAGGATGTATGTACTTCCTCTTCTACCCCAATACTCTATTTCAAATATTTCATATATTACTTAAGCTCGAGCCACCAAATAAATATTTACCTTTATTGATGTAATTTGTTTAATACAAATCAGTTTGATAACTTGAGAGCAGGGTCACAGTCTGCTTTCAAATAATGGATTAGATTTAGAAATTGAAAATAAGAGAGCTAAGTTATTCCTGGGCAAAACCTTGTTGATTTCAGGGGAAGTCAAGATAATTGTATTCTTTGCATGCAGGGATATATCTTTGAATTACTTACTGCACACAGATACAGACCAGCTTTACTATTACAATGTTATTTAGACTTGGGCTAGGAAACGCCATCTCTCAACTCCTCTCAAATATGACTCCTCTGAAATCAACATGGTTTTCCCAGGTGTAATTTTCTTCTCTTATTTGCAATCTCTGCATGTGGTCCAATGTCTTGTTTTATTACTGTTTCTTGTCAATTGAAATGAACTTCTTTGGTTTTTGTTTTTTTTTCCCATTTTTAATGGATATTAATTAATAAGACTGAAAGAAGAATAGAGAAGTGCATATAATATACCTTACACAAGGGTGTGAATTGTATGGATGAATAATACTGAATATGGTGAATTTTTAGGGGACTACTGAGGAATATGGACCACTCTAGATATATTTTTATTTGGGCATAGAGCACCTCCAACTTTACTAATGAGCCACAAACCAGTTTGTGTGTTCTGGATTTTTCTAACGAGTGTATACTTAAATTGGACGTTATTTAAGAATAATTTATTTGTCCTATAGTCATACTATAAATTGTTGTGAAAGTAAGGACACAGGTCAGGATGTATCAAAGTACAATTGAGTATGTAACAGATTTAAAAACCTTCTAAAACGGATGCTGTTTTAAAACACAAACCAGATGCAGAAACATTAAACCAAAAAGTTGCAAAATTAACACTAAATTTCCGAACTGCTGATTTGATAACATGCATCCTGATTTGCAGTTTGTGCTTTGATAAACTGCAAATTAGAATTGAAATAGATGCATTTTGATATATCCTGGCCTAAGTAGCTACCAACTGAATTAACGGGGGAAAAAGAAGACTAATGTAAACGAAAATAAAAATGATTAAAGCACACAAAACAACACCAAGAACAAAGACAGAAGCCTTTCTGAATGCGGAGGTACAAAATCCATCCCACAATGTATGAGAAGCGAAAGCTGCAGCTGCAATTTGCACTCTTGTTGTCAAAGCGTTATGGGAAAGTGTTGTATAAAAGAAGTTTGAGAGCTGTGTTAGTAAGGGTTAGTGAGGTTAGCAAGAATGTTACTGCAAAATCTAAGGACCAATCTGTCCTAACAATAAGTTCATAGGAGTCAAATGCCCACAAAATGGTCAATATCCATTTTGATAATGGCAAGTTCTAAAAATCAGTAGAGCCTAACTTATACTGCAGTCTAGAAATAAAGAGGATGATAAAAGTATGTGCCACTTAATTTGCTGCCCAAGAATGTTCAGCATTGTACAGGATATCAAGTAGTAGGTGAGAACCTAAATAATACAACGTTCTCAGGATTAGAGACGAGTTCTCAGCCAGAAGTTATCTGATGGACATATTCTATCATCCTCTGTGTTCTAGATTAGAATAAGGAAACCAGGAGAATAAGGTACCTGCTAGGTGGATTGTTGACAGAGGGTCCAGGCTGTGAGACACTACATTTGCCCCGTGGCTGTTTGCAATGAACAGGGGGTAAAGAAGAAGAATGTTCAGTCCAGGCAAAAAAAAGACAAGCTACCGGTGAAAGAAAAATCAACAAAATGAAAGTGCAGCAAAAGAAAATAAAATCACATGAGGTGACCAATACCCAGGAGGTAAGAAAACTGGCTTTTTGTACTTATATATTAATTCCTTTTTTTGGAAATGTTAAATTAAAGGCATTGTACAATGTAACAGGTGACATTAAGCTGCGAGCTTGGAATGTTTTTCTAAAATTGTCTTTATAATAAAAAAAAATATGACTGTAAAAAAAAAAAATTTCAAGCTTTTAATCGGAGTTTTATATTTATTTGTAAAAGTATTACTATAATGAATAATTCATTATTTATTTGCAGTTGAATAATTAAAATGTTTATATAAAAAATAATTGAGGATAAATATAATCAAATTGTTTTTTTTTTGCTTTTTTCCAAATTCAAAAAGCCAGTTTTTCTTTAAATTTTACTACTAGTACCTAGAGGGGTGAATGTAGAATAATCAATTAAGAAGATCATAAAGTTCATAAAGATAGATGTTATTTAACTAACGTGCAAATGATAAAAAGACCCAAAACCACAGAAAACTGATAAAAATATAATTAAACATAATTATAAAGGGATAGGCCAAAATAACCCCAGCATCATTTAAGAAAGTATAATTTCCTGGCATCATGCAAGAGGGAAATGTCAGGGTATCTAGAAACCTGAGTACTGTGGTGTGAACAGTTCCTGGGAATGTGAGATGTGTTCTTTTCCCTCCCTAGTGGTTTTGTGGTGAAAGCTTTGTCTGACTAAAGCCCTGCACAATATATTTTGAACTGGAAGATGCACTGGCATTACCGTTCTCTGTCTGCTGGGGGTGCTTCTGCCAGACACAGGACTGAGAGATCCAGAAGTGTCCAACTCATCTGCAGAAGACCACGAGGATAACTCCTAGTTGTAAATATAAAAAACATTAGCACCTTCAGGAAACATATGGAGTGCCTTTCTTATTTGACAAATTGTACAACAATGATCATAACATTACTTATAATAGCAAGCACCAATACAGAATCATCATCTAAACAATTTAAAAGGAAAACTTCATCTGGAACACAATGTTGTGCAGCTTAACAATGTGACGCTTACACAGCAAAGTTTTTCAACATATTATCATCTACCATTTGCGCTCTAATAGATGTACAACCAAAGTAGAGTCCAGTTTTCCTCAGAATTATTGCTAGTGTTTGCTCACAACACATAGAAACTGAAGCAAATCAAAAAAGGTGATAATTACCTTTTTAATTACCTCATCTGCTATTTTCCATGGCGATCCACTGTTTGTAAATAACAAAAAATTCAATGTCATGCGATTTTCACATGAAAATTAGCATTATCTTTGTAAATAGACCCCAAAGTTATGTGATATAGGGGTCTATGTACAAAGTAAATGTTATTTACAAACAATGGATCACCATAGAAAATAGCAGTTTCCATGGCGATTCATGTAAATATTGGGGGTCTCCGCCAGCCCGTTCTTTTCAGAGCGGGCAGGTACTTCGTTATATTTACAAAGCCTTGGAGCGGAGTTAAACACTCCGCTCCCGAAGTAAAATTAAGCTAGCTCAGGCTGGCATTAGGGTTAATTATTGTTATTATCATTTATTTATAAAGCGCCACAAGGTGTCTGCAACGCTGTGCAAAATACAATAAAATACAGTACAGACATACAGGGTAGGGATGGACAGCGTAGTACATATTTAATACAATAGGAATATAAAAATATCCCAAAAATACAATAAGTGAAGAAAGCACAGAACAAAAAAAAATGTATTTATTTTAATTTTAAAATGTAGACACATAGGTTTATTCCAGCAATGTCCTTATATACTCCTCTTTTCTTCCACCTAATAGCTGTAATTAGGGGAAGGAAAAGGGGGGCATACAAGGGGAAATAAATCTATGTGTATAAATGTTAAAATAAAAATAAACAAAATGTTTTTTTTTCCAATTAATTACATGTATAATATTACCAATAGTAAAAAATTGTGAAAAAATAAAACTTATTTGTCTGGGAGACGCGTCAGCCTCTGAAGATTTCAGAGTCCCGATATGAACACACTGTGCATGCGCAGTTTTTTTATACCGGAACTTAAAATAGAGTCTCTGTGCATACACAGGACTTTATTCATACATTGATCATTTCCCTGTGATAATGCCCCTTTTCATGTGAAAATGAGCATTATCGCTTGAAAATGAAGTTTATGATATTTACAATCCATGCATCGCCACGGAATACTAGTTTCCATGGCAATGCATTTACATAACGCATCACCCCGCCGTCCCGTTCTTACATTCCGCGTCTTACATTCAGCTCCTGGCGTAAAGCTAACGCCAGCTCAGGCTAACATAAGGAATAAGTATCCTAGCGATCTCCCCATATTCCCCTCTTTTCTTCCCCCAAATAGCTGTTATTAAGGGGAGGAAAAGGGGGCATGTATGGGTAGACTGCTGGGATAAACTTATGGGTGGAAAGTTTAAAAACTAAATTTAAAAAAAGTGTGTTTTTTTACAATACAAAAATACATTTAAAGTAAAAAAATTAATAATACACGTAAAAAAAGAAAAGTAACTGTAAAAAAAAAAATAAGAAAAAAGAAAAACTTACCTCTCTGGGAGATGCGTCCATCTCTGAAGATTCCCGATATGAAGACACTGCGCATGCGCACGGGAATCTCTGTGCATGTGCAGGACTTCATTAATACGAAGTAAAAACAGAGATTATCATGGGACCTCACAGGGCAGGTAAGTTTTATTAAATTAAATGAATGAAGCTGCTAGGCTCGCTGCGAGGAGAAGCGAGTCTGGATCAGCTTCATTCATTTAAAAATAAAGCTCTATATAAATAGAGCCCATAGTATGAATGAAATGTCCTGCGATGAGCTTGGAGATCATCACTGGATCTTGCAGGAGGGGTGAGTATTAGTAAATTTAATAAGCGTAACTGCCAGGCTTGCTGCGAGGAGATACGAGTCTGGATCAGCATCATTGATTGAAAAAAGTTGAGGTAAGTAAATTGACCCCTAGGTCACCAGTCAGAGAAGGCCCAGTTATAGATCTGCTAAGTTATATTACTGCCAAGTCACAAATTCTAAGCGGATTTAGAGATTTTCTGTTTAGTAAATTCATCCTTGAGACTGGAAATTAAAACAAAAACCAGGGGAACCTTTTACATATCTTAAAACTAACTTCCAGGTTTATAAATGTTTTTAAGGACAGTTACAGCAATGTTGTGTTACTTAGGTTTTTGTACTGTCATTGGATTACTATTCATAAGATCTATAATGGCTGAAAGTAAAGCAGCCATTTAAAGCAATGTCCTGCTACAGGTGCACCGGAAAAATACACCAACCAGGATAAAGGGGAAGAGGAGCTTCAGTGTTGTTGCCTAAGCTCCTTGTACAGCTCATATACACTAGTTTAACAGTGCACGCCACAGGATAAAATAAAAAAATGAAACATAATATTTATTGTAAAAGTACTTAGATATGGAGATGTCACCTAGACTTTTCTTTTCAATTCTTAGATTCTTTTTAATTTCTTTGTTTATTTCTGTAATATTAAAAGGAATCATAATTTTCTGAAACAACCAAAACCTACCAGCTGATTGCTTGAAATGTCCAGTATTTTCTCTACTTCTTTGATGTGGCGAGTCACTTCCTTTAAGAGCACTTTGAGCCTGTTCCCAATGACATGCACCTTCTCTTTGGCTTCAAGACAATCCTTTCCCTCTGCATTGACTAGTAGTTGGCAGGACATGTCTTGCAGAGATGCCACCTTTAACTGTGACTCGAGCAGCTCACGCTTGATTTGCTATTGCACAAGGACAATGGCAACAGGGTTTAAATATCATCTGCATAATAATTTAAACAAGATTGCAGAATTCTAAGACATTTTAAAAATTAGCACTTTATCTTGAGTAGGGAAAATAAACTTTTAATAAAATATCAAGTGTAAATGAGGAAATAAAAGCAGATAAGTAGAGTATTTCATTGTCAGTATAAAAAAATTGTTCAACTAAGTTATTATGTGCAGCACCAGTGCCCTAGGCAAAGCATCAGCCCATTGCCCCACTTTGCCTCAGCACTACATAATTGTACTTCTTTAAAGGTACAGGGAATCAACAGAGCCGCAGCTCCAGCATAGTGCCGATCCCTTGTGGCAGTGTTTACTTTACCAGCTCAGCCAATTATTTGTCAAGTCCCTGAGAGATAATTGGCAAAGCAGTACAGATAAGTGACGTTGCAGAGAATCAATTGAGAACACAGGAAGTAACCCATTGTGGCAGCCACCAGTGGTAGGCTCCCTGAACATCTCCATGCCATTACCCAGCACCCTAAGCAGCTGCCTAAACCTGTCTAGTGGTAGCACAGAACTTGCATCTGTTCCACATTTTCCCTTAAGTTTTCGATTAAAAAAAGTATCTACTACCATCAATAGCTTGTGGTGGTCCTGAAGAGTGTCTGCATCAAGGTTGGGATTTATAGGAAGGATTTCACTTCTTCTTCGGTCAATGTTTTCTAGCCAAAGTAGAAGGCCATGGCTCATTTCATGAAAGTCCTACCAAACATGCACAGAGAAAATGATATTAGCAATGAAGAATGAACATAGGTAGCCACATTATTTCTATAATCATTAACTGAGGTTCACCATTATTCTATTATCATTTTTTCTTTAAACAAAAAAATATCTTACCTCAAAATTGTTTCCCTTTCGCCGTTTAAGCATTAACTCTAACCTATTTCTTGACTAATCCCTGGGAGTTACCTATAAGGTTCTTTTAGTGCTACTTCACAAATATGGCCTTCCCTGTCATGTCTCACTAAAAAGCACCCATCTCTAGAGCTTACCGTACTTCTACCTATAGCGTTCACTTAAAGGCAATTACAACTCAACATCACTCTATGCCACACATATTGCTCTTGTTTCTGCTGTGCCATGAGTAAGCTATCTCAGGAGTTGGGTGCTCCCTGCCTTTTGTTTTCATGAATGCATTTATTTTCTCTACCTTTGATATCGCTGTTTTATGTATGTTCTGGTTTCCACACTGACCGGTGCTGCAGAGCACTGTGGCGCCTTACTAATCAACGCCAATAATAAAAACTAGTATTAAAGCTCATGCTCATTCATCTCTTTAAGGTTGAGATTATAATGCTTGACATTTTGGCATTGGATGTAGAACAAGCTATTTTAAACTTCAAAATTTCAATGGGAAAACAAAGTACAAAGGGGAACAGTATTAGCCTACTAAAAAAAAAATACATAAATGTTATAATTATAAATCATTAGTAATTGGGTTACTTTAGTAATTCTTTAACACAGAAAGTAAAACAACAATAATTTTATTTATTGCTTCAATTATTTATTCTACTTTGTTTTCACATTTCTGGAGTTACTTTTTTTGAAAAATGTACAAAAGATATTGACACTACAATTGCACTTATGCATTAGCCATTTTGTCTATATTGAATGAATGGATGTTTAAAATGTATTAAGTCACGCCTCAGGATATTTTGGGGTTATACTTTTGGACAGATCAGATAAGCCCAGGAGGGTTTCCAGGATAAAATATCCCTACGTTGGAAAAGATGTCCAACTGCAAAAGAGAGATGTACAGTATGTGATTCTGCAGTATAGATCTCCTAAACATGCAAAATGATGATTTTACTGTCTATTCTCATATCCTAGCTTCTATTAGTGTTTGAAGTGTTATGTATTTTTTAGCTTTGTTAAGTAGTTAATGGCTTTGTACAAAAGCCTGTAAGCATTGAATATATACCTGGCACTGCATTAAAGCATCTTGTAGTGAACAGCGCCAATCCTCTAATGTACTGCCCACATGGTCCCACCGCACGTTCATTTGGCTCAGGCGTTCCTGAAGTTCTTTGCTTTCTGGGGTATCGGCTTGAGTGAACTCTGAGCTGCACAGGTTAATTGACAGGACAATAGCTTTCCGACTATCAACAGCCTTCTGAATTTCCTATGGAAAAAGCAAGTGGAAAATAAAAGAAGGTTATTCTTTACTAATACATTGGACATTATTCCCTATCTAAGTGGGAATGTTTAAAGAGTACAATATTATTTTCCAGATTTTTTTTATGAACTGTCTTTCCATACCTGGGGAAAAATAGGTTAATTACCAAAAGAAGCTACAGACCTGATTCTTCCTTGTGGGAATGCAGAGATTTTAATACCCAGAAAACAGGCATAATCTAATGAACAATGTTCACAGGCATTGGCCTTGGACAGGCCCAGTGTGTGAGTGCTTTTTATTTGAGTAGCCAACAAAAAGACTCCCTTTCATTATGTAATGAGAAGCTCTTCTCAACTGGGCAGTGATAATGTGCAAATACAGAGAGTTGTAAAACCCCACTCCAACCCTTTCCTATATATTGTTCAGATTGCATTTTGTCCTCCTGCTATCAGTCACTGACCAAATCACTCTTGTCAATACAGAGTAGGGTTGAGAATAAGGTCATTGGGCTGGATCCAGACTTAAGAAGGAGCTTGAAAATAAGAGAGTAAAGTTACTCCTGGGCTAAACCATGTTCATTTCAGGGGAGCCATACTTCATCTGTTGGAAACAGTATTCGAGTTGAGAGGTGATGTTTCCTAACCCAAGTCTAAACAACAGTGTGATAGTAAAGCTGATCAGTATCTGTGTGCAATAAGCCATTCAAAGATATATCCCTGCAAAGAATACAATTAAATTGACTCCCCCTGTAATCAACATGGTTTAGCCCAGGAGTAATTTTACTCTCTTAGGACCTGATTCACACTTAAGAATCTTCTTAAAATAAGAACTTAAAGTCACACCTGGGCTAAACCATGTTGATTGCAGGGGTGTCAAGTTTCATCTGTTGCAAACAGTACTAGTATTGAGAGGTGATATTTCCCAGCCCAAGTCTAAATAACAGTGTGATAGTAAAGCTGGTCAGTATCTGTGTGCAGTAAGCAATTCAAAGATATATCCCTGCATGCAAAGAATACAATTAAATTAATCCCCCATGCAAGCAACATGGTTTTGTCCAGGAGTGACTTTAAGTTCTTATTTTAAGAAGATTCTTAAGTGTGAATCAGGTCCTTAATTTCAAGCTCCTTCTTAAGTCTGGAGCCAGCCCATTGTGAATACGTTAAGGTAAAGTAGTTGAGTAAGAAAACAAGGAATAAACAAATATATATTTTTCAGAAGAACAATTACTGAGAAAACTCATTTATTTTACTACTTTAAACAGATTTAGCAAACATGATAGTCATTACCACAGGCAATATTATGGGTAAGTTACCTTCAGCTTCTTGATCCTTTGTTCAATAGTTTGGATATCAGTGCTAACATCCAGTCGATGCAGCTGCTCAAGTTCTTCCTCTGTTTCCGCCAGCCAGTCCCAGACATTGTTGAGATCTAATACAAACTGCTGCCATTGCTGAAGTTTTTGCTTCATTCTGAGTTCCTTATTAAGAGCTTGTGCATGTATTAATTCCCATCTCTCAATCACACCTGGGAAACAAAACATGGATACATTTTGAGCGGACTACTTAAATAATATCTTTTTTTTGTCTAGAAATAGTGAAATCTAGTATTAACCGGTATTAAAGTAACCAAACGTCTTTAATGTCAGTATTAATATTTTTTTTATACTTGAATGGCTTTATCAAAAGATGGGCAAATAGCAAAAAATTTATTTTTATGTTTACTACCGGATTAATCTATCTGGACTAATCTCCTATATATACTCCTGCATACTATTGAATGCTGCATTTGCATACTTCCATTTACTCCAGCTTTGCATAATTTTAATGTTTGTTATTATTTCCTTATATGTTATATGGTATTTATTGTTTTATTATTTTAGTTTAATTAAAATTAGTTTTTTACCGCTGCTCGGTATCTAAAACTCTTTTCAACATTGGTGAATATATTATATTTATTCCACTATTTAGTGATTTATAGTACTGTGGTTACCCCTTTTTGTTTCGCTTTGCTTATTAGGTGAGTAGGTAAGACTCCCCCCACCAACAGCTGCTCACTTGCTCAATATCCCTACCAACCTAGGTGTTCTTCTGAACACTCTCTATTTCGGATTAATCTATAGACAAAACATGTGTCATGGAATGGATGATAGGTTTCAAAGTTTATATTGAAATAAAGAAAAAAAAATGAAATGCCAAAGAGAATGACAGGAGAAGTCAAGGAGAGAAAGTTGTTTTGGAAAATAGAGGTCAAACTATGACATGGAATACAATTAAACATTTGCCATAGGTAATAACAAAGGATCAGATTCAGATTTAGTAATGATAGCCCACTTACACATGCAAGCTTCGTAAGTGGGCTAAATGGGCACGTGCCTTCCAGACGTTACTAACATTGAAATTTAGTTCCATATGATGACATTTATGTGGGAAGGGGCTGTGCTTTCCCTCCACCGGCCAAGGTGGGGGGGGGCATGTAAATTGTATAGTTGGGGAGGTTTCCCCCACTTACCAGCAGATCAGCGGTCGGACGAACCGCTGATTCGCAAGTGTGACTTAAGGCTGCCTTATGGCAGTGTAAGTCACACTTGTTCCGAACGAGAGAGGGGAGTGACAAGGGGAGTTCACTCCCCTCTCTCGTTTGGATGGACAGACTCCTGCAAGCATGGAAAGTGTGCAGGAGTCTGGATCCGGTCCTAAGTCCTATAGCAAAACCTAAATATTTACATAACAGAAATCCAAAATAATTAGAACTTAATCTAAGCTTTAAAGTCCCATTAAATATATATCATAATCTGTTATTTTGTAAACAGTCACCCTTGTACTAGATAAAATATGAGGCTTTGACTTGTTTGCATATTCTTTAAAAGTAACTTACCAGTAGACTGTGTCTCTGTACTATTCAAATTAATGAAACCAGACAACTTCTCTTCTTCCTCTTTCAGTTTTTCGCTTACTCGTCTCACAGTGTCTATGCTGCCACGACACTCTCCAAGAAGCTTCATCTGGTGTGGACATCAAATTAAACAATAAGAAAAATATACACAGTTGCTTACTCTCTTACCAGGTCTGGGAGACTTTATACTTTTCCCAAATTTACACACACATAAGGGGCCTGATCCAGACCTACGTTGCCCGGCGTAAGATCGGCTCAAAAGCTTATCTGCACATGCGCCGGGCACATGTTGCCCGGCGTAGCTACGGAAACGCCCGATCGTTGACTGTGCAATCGTAGCAGAGGAAGGGGGAGTGTCGGGGGGAGTGCAGTGATGTTACGCTGAGCGTTAAAACGCTCAGTGTAACATCGTAAGTCTGGATCAGGCCCAAGGAGAGGCAGAGCTCAAGAGCAATACAAAAGTGACATATACACATGCCAGGCTAGAATATGATTGCTTTCCCTGGCTGGATCTTGAAATGCAATAAGCATATAACTAGAGAACCCTTATTACTCATCACATTAGCTGATCTGACACCTTTCACCTTCCCAATCTGAAATAATCCCAGAAATATAATTTATGTGAAATTAACAAAGTTAATGGGATCTGTTTACATATTACTTAACACAGGCATCCTTCATATTGTTATATGTGTACTGCTATCCATGTATTGGCTGGACCGAGGAATAGCAGGGCACCAAGCCCAGAGCCTTAATAAACTACAGTAGCTACATTATGGCCAGTGGGTCACAGACCATTTTTTATCCCCTTAATATAAGGAGCCAGGTTTTATCTTGTTCCCAGGCAAATATACCTGACCTGAGCTACATTGTAGTATTATGAGTTGTGCTTTGTATGATTACAATTAAATATATAGTTTTATTTCAAGTTGCACTGTCAATCATTACACAGTGATTGCAGAACTTTAAAGTAACTCTGATCGTACGTAACTTCAGCGTAAATACGAACAAAAGGACGGGTCTTCCATACGACACCCGTAAATACGCTTTCTAGGCGGAGGGAGGCATTTAATTTGTACAGTATGGGCCGAGTTAGGCCGTTACGTAAGTCAATGCATTACGTACATACGTACTTACGCTTGGAAAAGTAAATTTAGGGTTTAGCAAACGTAAATCGAGTAAAGTACGTACGAGCGAGGGGAGAGCCAAGGGGAGTGCATAGTATTCACGATAGCGTAAATACGTTATGCCAACAAACGTAAAAACAACTTATATCTGGATCTACCCCATTATTTTTTATTATTTATAGACATATATATGGGACCCAACATTGGGTCTCTCAATTGTAGAGTTAGGACCACCATATACAGAAAGGCCTTGACGGTGGCTGGTGGCTTATCGCATATTTGATTAAATATGTGTAAGGAACATTTCTGTGTTTTATTTTACAGATAGAACAGTATAGTTTGTTACTGGTTTATGGCAGTGTGCTGGGGCTTTTCTTTCCTTTTGTTTCTGTGGCAAGCAGATTAACCCCTGCCTTTCACGCACCTGTTTAACATATACTTATAAATTGATTGAGCAGCTTCCATTCTGTTTTTATCCCATTATTTTTTACCCTACATTGGTGCTACCAAGCCGCAAGCTAGTACTGTAGCTACAGAATGAATACTGCCACTCATCACACGTATGATATTATATATAGTGGGTGGACTGCACTTTTGAGAAGTAAAATACAGTTCTAAATGTAACTGTTATAATCAGTACATTCTAGGGGCCTGTCTTAACAAACCAAAAAATAATCCTCAATTAAACACTATTATAAAATATAATTTAAAAAGTGCTGTTTTTTGATGAATTTATCAGCTAGAACAAATATATGTAAGTTGCTAAAAATATTGATTTTACATCAGGAGTTTATCTTTCAGTTTGCTTGGAAGTAATTAACGATGCAAACGAGCAGGTCTGACATTTCAGAAGCACTGCTCTAGTAGACACAAGATGATCTCCAGTAACATTACTTACATAGCCCATGTAACTGGAGTCTAACTCAGGCCCGGTGGGTGTTCTGCTGCGAATAACATTCTCTGTCTCCTGTAAATGGAAGCGGCTGGTGTCCAAGGCTTTGTCAAGTTGACGAATCTGTGTTTCTAGCAGACCAGATTCTCCTGAGACTGAATAGAAAAAAATATACCAGTCATGATATTTGTACTGTCAGACTTTCACAGTGAAGAAGAGTGTATGATACATAAAATAAGAATGAATGCAGTCAGCATGCAGATTATATCATTAATAAGTGCTAACGGGCCAGATCCTAAACTACGTACACACGAGCGATTTTACGCTAGCCGATGACTTAAAATCGCCCATTAGTATTTACTGCGCATGCGCATGGCAGATGTCGCCCCGTAACTCTGAATCTATGTACCAGCCACATATCAACAGCGTAACTACGAGCGAAGGGGTGTAACAGCCATACGACACCCGTAATTATGCTTCGGAGGCGGTTTGAGGCACTTAAATCATACAGTAGAGCATTTATTCACATTTGTTTCTATGTCCGTGGCTGTAAATTTAATATATCTTTTACATGTTGTGCTTCCATGCATTTGTACTGATGCAGTCTCAGTCAGTTGCATTAAATACTTTTTGAATTTTTTTGCAAATGACTGGAGTGCAGACCTTTCTGTAGTATATTACTATCATTTACAGTTTCTTTGTATTTCAATGTACTGGCCTTGTACCCATCTTTGTCATTTTCAGTAGGTGCATCCCTGGTGCTTTGACAGTTCTAGAGTTAGGACCAAAAACAGAGAAGCCTTGTAAGTGGCTAGTGGCTTATCAAATATTTGCAAATGTATATAACAAATCCCTCTGAAGCTTAAGAAGCTTCTGCTTCTTAGGTGCGTATATTTATGAACGCGTGCGTAGTACATAATTTACACAATCTATGTACCAGTTAGGTATGTAGAATGTCTCAGTGCAGTCTTTAAAGACTGGACAGAGTAGTTCAGTTAGAAAAAGGCGGCCTAATGCCGTCTTGGGGTGTGTTTAGTTAGAAGTGTGAGGGAGGAGGCATTTAAGTTATCCGGGGATGACGGGAGGGGAGGTGCGGAGAGGAAATGTCCGGGCGTAGTTTCCTTCTTTGTAAGTGCCATACGGTACCTAAAAACAGGGGGTGGGTTAGGGGCAGGATGGGTGAGTTAGGTGCGGATCTGTCAGCTGGGGTGCCTTTTTTTGTGTCACATACCTATATATATATATATACCTATATACTAAGAAAGCTATTTTTGTTCAATACAGATTTTGAACAATGAGCTATGGTAAAAATAGACAAACTTTCTAAATATCATGTAGGTATACTGTTTGGAAATTGTTGGTAACTAATATATACTAATATAACTAATATATGAAGAAATGAAATCTTGTTGAGACTTTTTTTTGACCCAATTACAGCATAATGTCAGAAGGGAAATAATTACAATGGATGCCCTCTCCTTGATCTCCATAGTTTCTGATTACATTTTTTTTATAGATTATCTTTCTATTCATTTTATTTGTTCATTTTGTACATGTTCACCCTGTTAATGAATCATTCATATGACGATAGATATATATTCCAAAAATAAATGCCAATTTGTTTGGCTGGTCTTATCTCAACGTAGTAAGTGAACTTTGATTATTAACATCACTGTTTGTATTAAATGTACACTGCTTGTCCTCTCATCTTAAATACTCAGAATAGTGACAACTCAGAGCTGACTCATTTTTTTAGTGACTGCATTGTTCCAGGAAATGGAAACGATCCACAAATCTTTCCAGGAAAAATACTGAAATATAATTAAGTCTTTAGCATTGCATAATATTTTATGTAAGAAATACTTATAACTTATGTGTTGCCAACTGTTACAAAAAAAAAGCTTGATTTAATTTCTGTTAATTGTAATGATTATGGGCCCAATGTAGATATATATGCAAGCAGCAGGTTTTAGGGTGTGTAGTCTTTTTTAGCCCTGTACATTCATTAAATAATTTAATTTTACACAATTGGGAATATGCCACCTTACATCCAATGGACATTATGGACATGCACTATTCACCCTTAAATACACAAGTAGGACACTTCTAAGCATATCCACTTTCACTTGCCCGGCCCTGGTACAGTTACATATGCACACATTATGGATGTTAAGCAGCCTGTATGTACACACAGCTTGTCATTGCACACTAAGATCAAGATTTACTAAGCTGTGGGTTTTGAAATAGTGGAAAGTTTGCCCATAGCAACCAATCAGATTCTAGATCTCATTTAACTATTGCATTCTAGAGAATGTCAGCTAAAATCTGATTGGTTGCTATGGGCAAACTCTCCACTCAAAACCCACAGCTTAGTAACTCTGGACCTAAGTACGTATACCTTGCAAAGCATGCTTCAAAAATTGTTAATAAAATAAATACATGCTTCGCTACATCTGGCCCTATGTTATTTAGTTTTACAACAAACATGCAAAACGTGACAAACATGAAACAAAGAGTAGAGGGCTGATCCAGAATTCAGTGGTTATTATTCCCCCTACAAATACCGATGAAAAAATGTTGTTACCAGATAAACCAGATGCTCCTTGAAGGAAGTAATTTTTGTGGTGCTCATCATCTTCATCATCTGATTGCAGTGCTTGAGAAACGGCAGTTTCTAAGTCCCGACTGAGGTCATAGTCGTGATCCCATTCCAGAGGTATAGAATCCACACTTGCAGGGGTGTCTCGGCCTGATCTTTCACTCCTCATCGGAGCAATTAAAGACAATGAGTGGTTTGATGAGGGTAGAGGGGAGAGAAGGCCACCAGTACTCTTTGTCTGCCATCGGTGGTCAGAAAGATCTACAGTTTCATCTCCATCTGTGTCTCGGTCAGAGAAGTCATGCTCATCATCGGTCAACTATAAATAATCAGCAATGTGCAAGGAAAAGGTGACTCAAAAGTTATGCATTAAACACTATTACTTTGAACTTACACCAAAATTTTGTATTCTACAAAGTCTGTGTCTACAGAGTTAGAAATAAAGGGTGATTATGAAAGGTCACATAGTTATTAATACTGATAACAATTTCTTACTGAATAATAGGAAGCGCCCCCTTTCTTGTCTTGTATCTGATTGTGTAGGTGTGGAGAAGAAAACGGTTTTAAAAAAAGGGGAAGATGCAATTCTAAAGATAGAGGCCCGTATTCAGAGTACCGGACGTATAACATATATGTCCGGTGTTTATCGATTTTTACTACTGCGCATGCGTAGTAATTTTTTAACGTAATCTATGTACCTTTTTCTTACCACATTTACGCAATCTACGTAAGGAAAAGATATGTAATATTACGTAAAAAAATGAATACGCATACGCAGTGGTAAAAATCGCTAAACACCGGACGAATATGTTATACGTCCGGTACTCTGAATACGAGCCAGAATCTGTTGTTTAAGTGAACTTTTCTGATCATACACATAAACCATTATAATCCAGGTAGTATAGTATAAACAAAAGAACACGTACCGGAAGACGGATGAGCTTTTTGTAATATCGTTCGACGCGACCAAAGACTTCCAGACAATACCTTCGGAGTTCATCCAGCTCTTCTTCAATAACAGCTGCATCAAGAGGTTCACTTTTCTCTATCAGCTGTTCCCCTTGAGTGATAATATGATCGATCTTATTGTTGTTCAATGCTATCTCTTGCTGGAAGGCCTAGGGAAAGAGCAGCACAATGCGGGATATTTATTCTTCAATCACTACCTCTTAGGGTATATGATATTCCCTAACATATAACAGCTCCTACATGTAGGCTATTACCTTGCTGCCTGATTTAAAGTAAAGGTTTAAAATTTTCATCACTTATTACTCATCGTGCTCACTTACTGCTCTTTAGTCTTTTAAATTAAACAGAAAAACTATTATTATTGTTCATAGCCATGATTTTGATGAATTTAATAGATAAATAAAGTAAAATATAGACTAGGATTGTTAGCTATTGGCATCATCTCCAGTGTTTCTTTTTTGAAGGTTCATTAAATATACTGCACATCTTTGTTAAAAATCAAGTTTTACACAGTATACAGATTTCTTACCTTTAGCTGTTTAATTTTTGCTTGCACATCACATTCAGAAAAGTGCTCAATGTTTGTTAACTGAAGGTCCATTTCTGTGAGCCACACCAAGATGCTGTCACGTGCAGTCTCAAATTCCTCCCTCTGGCCAATAAAGTGCTTTAAAGTAGAAGTTTAGAAGTGGTGAGCATTAAAATGTTTTTTTTTTCCAGCCTTTTGTTGCAACTTTATACATTTATTAATAACTTTATATGATACACACGAAAATCTTTATCATTTGTAACTATAATTTAGTGGTGACTATGTAACACAGTTATCTTTCCTAAATATTTGTGTCATATTTTTTTAGTCTAGAATAAATACCTTAATAAACAAATGGTAAAAAAGCAGAAAAGAAACCTAGAAAGCTTAGACTACTAAATTAGAACCACATGACTGTCCTGGCCTTTGCAGAATAGACCAGACCCCTAAAGAGTGTAACTTGTTGGAAGTGGATATACTTTAATAGATTATAGAATAAAAATCCATATTTAAGAATGATCCACAATTAAAGAATAAATTACGTATTTTAGCCTCCACTTCGGATGTAATTATTAGTGAACTAACCTTTAATCTCCTCAGAATGGATGTGACTCTCTTCTGCAAGTTGTCCCACCGCTGGTTTCCTTCATGGACCATCTGCTTTAGCTTGCAAGCAGAGTCAGTGCGGTTTTCCCGAGCCAGGCGGCGATACTGTTTATTTATAAGCTCCAGCTGAGTTAGACTCTCATGAACTTGTCGTTGGAAAGCCTAAAAAAATAGATATATTTGCACTTGAATGATTAATAGCAGAAGCTTCAGGTAACACATTTCCCTCAATTATATATTTATTTCCATTTCCAGAAAAAGAACACACTATCCAAAGCAGTGATCAGTTATGACACCCTATTAGGGGTGTATAAAGAAGAGGTGGCCTAACTTAACCCCTATACAGTAAAAACAGTAAACAACATAATTATAATTATTTTTTAATTATAAAAGAGATACTAAACTAGTACTGAACACATGGCTCATCGAGAGCCACTTTAACAACTGCAGCTAGATACTATTCCCAATGCTTGACTGTTTTCTGCAAATGTACGTCAACAGACAGATCCAAAGGCAAATAAGTTCACATCTGGTTCCGTTGGGAAGACCCGTGTTATAGTGCCAATGGAGCTGAGCCAGACCTCTGCTAACACCTATTTTTAGGAGTAAGCGCAGTGTTTTTTTTTCTCCGTGCATGTACACAATGGGGGCGTGTACATTAATGCGGATGGAACTGATCCGCCTGTGTTTGCTTGTGTGAGTTCTAAAATTCCTGTGATTTGTGTTAAATTTTGTTGCAATCAAATTATGGAAACAGTAAATTACTGACAATCAAGAACCTTTTCTTTTTTTTAAATAATGTAAGCTTTATTACATTTCAGTTTTCAGGCATATTTCAGGCATGAAATAATTGATGTGTGGTTTGATCATGCATGTTAATGTAATTACGGACCAAACATAAGCTGTGACTAAAATAAGATACTGCTTCATTGACTCACCCGTGGTATATTGTGTCATGGCTAACATATGCAGCAAAATAAATACATAACTTGTTACCTTCCTTTCAGCTGTTACTGGTGTATAAGAAAGTAGGAAAAAGAACAGGTGCTTGGATAGAAGCAGATGGAAAAGTATCAGACAGCTGTGATACACACATGTATTACAGTATGTTTTCAAATGACTCATATCACAGTGAATGGTGAACATTTTAAAAACAAATGTACTACTGCGTTTTAGTTTTATAGCAAAGCTGCCAAGTGTTGCTGCACAATGACTCATTGTGTTTTATAGTAATATTTTTGTATAATTATTATCCCATATATCTTAATTAATTTTAATTCATTCCTATAATTAAAGATAAAAAAAAATAAAAATGACCAAGTATGCATTAATATATCACACATGAAAAACATAAAATTATCATTATCAAACCTATTCTTAACCGTGACAAAGATAAATCATTTAGACAATAGGTTTGTCAAGTGGGACCTGCACTTTATCAGCTAGAAAAGCATTGTGATTTTAAGAGCTCAGGATCAGATTCACAGATAAGTTTTTGGTAGTTTTTGCGTGCGTATTTTTAGGATCGGATTAATTGCGCATGCGTAGTAATTTTTTCACGCAAGTTATGTAGGATTTAGGCACTGAAGTACATTAGGCACTAACTTATGAATTGCACTTAGTGACATACGTACGGCTGAGTGTGGTTGTCTTTCGTACATGTGAAGTTATGTGAACATGGGCAGGGGATGCATTTAAATAGGATTTTAAGGGCGCGGTTAGTAATGTAAGCACGTACGAGTTAAGGGTTCCCTATGGAAGAGTAAGTCACCGAAAATACATCCGTCAGAGGGGAGAGTTATGGGTGTAGTATATTTGCGTATATTTGCGTACTTTAGACACACGCATCTGTGAATCCGATCCTCAGTCCCTAGAAAAGTGACAGATTGATGCAAACTATCTGCCCTCCCATAAGAGTAATTATACTCCAAAGACCCTGCAATCAAAGATATCTGCTCTCAGGTGAGAGGAGAGGTTCATATCTCCTATCACTTGTCACTGTAGTGGAGATTGAGCATTTAAGATAGCTGTACTCATTTGTCTAGGAAAATTACAGATACAGATATAATTCCCTATGGTAGCAAGGCAATAATATCTAATGATTCTTTATTATTTTATTAGTATACAATTATTATATTTATTTTTATAAATTAGTATTATTCTTTAAAGTTACTTATACTGTATTCCCTCAGCATCCCCTCCCATTAACAGTATGACGCCTCAGACAGCTGTCTCAGATAGCTGGGACTTAATAAGCAAATTAGTTATTTGGTCAAGTCTAGATGAACGTGTGATAGGGTATACTGGTACTTGTATAATTGTAAGATAATTTGGAAGTTGGCACACACTTTAAGATAAAGGCCCGGATTCACAAACCCGGACGTTTTGTTACATAGATTGCATACAGTATATGCAGTCTTAAAGACCGCATATACGTGCAATACGTCCAGGATTGTGATTCCGGGCCATAATGTTTATTAATGTGGAAAGAACCAAAGATATAGGTCTGGAGTCAGAGATTAAATTTTTCTGCTGCTTTCTGTGTGTTCAGAAAATATTATAGATGCTTTCTGCAGAACTGCCCCTAGGACACCATAGGGGGCCCCGCCGCCAGCTTCATTTACCGAGGAGCGGCCACTTGCTACAGTAATTTAGTATATGAAGCTACAGGGGAGTAGTAGCGGCGAGGGTTTGTCAGAACCACTATCCTTAGCCATGGAGAGCAGCTCTGACAACCAACCTCACCCGCTGTTGCTACTGAGCCCCAGCAGCTTCATATACAGAGCCACGGCATGCTACTAATATACTGTAGCAGATGGCTGCAGCATTTGAATTAAGCTGAAGGCAGTCAGATTAAGCTGTTTATAAAACACTAACTAGCAGCTGCAGCTGATTAATTGTTTATAAACAACTAATTAGTTGCAGGCAATCAGTGCATGTGCGCGTACGCAGAGTGGCGAGAGACCCGTGCTTGCACCAGATGAAGGGATGGGTAACACCAGAGGAGGCTTTGCCCCAGGCCCCTCCCCTGCTAAGGACGTCCAGGCTTTCTATTCTGTGAACACAAATCTATGGGAATGACATTTCCAACATTCTGACAGAGGGGCTAGGTTTGATGGCAAATGGGCCAGTCTTGACATTACAATGTATGGTATATATGCGCGCCCTTTGCGTACCAATTCAGACAGCTATTGTTTAAGTGTTGAAGTCTGTCGGGTAAGTAGTTGGCTTTGCAATCACATGAATGTGTGTACGTTGCATATGTTTCTCCAGGGTATACATTCCAGGATCTGGACTATAGTGTATACATAGTGCATGGCACTGTTTAATGTGTATAGATGTATATTGTACAAAATAGGATAACACGGCCACTGTGCCCCTGATGAAAAGTCATTCTGGAGTTTGACATTTGTGCTCTTTATCTGTATTTATAAAACTATAACAATGAATGATAATAGTGCCGATTCAGTCAGGAGAAACAGCAAACTCATGCTGACATTCCCAAGAGACAATAATTGTGAAGAATAAAATTCATATCATATTAAATAGCCCTTCAGTAATCTGCAGTGTTTAAATAACATGGTTTAACATGTATGTGTAATAACCTCAAATTTTTTCAGTTCTTCTTTTGCCACTGTATAAAGCACGCCGGATGAACTGGGGAAGGCAGCTGTCCTTTCAGAAATCCGCAGCCAATCTTCAAATCGTGAGAAGTCATCCAGAAATTTCTGCCACAGTCTCCAGGTTTCATCAATTCTAAGAGCACAGGTAGAATTGTTGTTATAGTTATATGCTGCTTAGTGTGGACTAAACGTCTCTACCTGGTTAAGACCAAGTACTGTCTGATGTCTGCTACAGAATGATTTACAAGCAACAGCTGTGGCATTAATAAAAAAAAAAGCTGTGGCGGCCACCCAGGTCATGACATTTATACTTGATAGATGTACAACTGCTTCTACTGGATTAAACCAGCTGCCTTCTAGCTGAGGCTAAACATTTCGGATGCAACAAAAGAACTTTATAAACATGCTAGAGCTTTGCTGAGCAAGGTAAATGAATGAGATGGGGAATGTTATCACAACATGAAATTTACTTAATGCCACAAATGGACCATTTCCACCAGTTTTCAACATACCGTTTGATTTAATACAGTAGAGTAATATCAATATGTTTGTCTAAAGTGAAACCATAATTGCACATGCTTATATCCACTCTAGATGTAAGGAATGATTGTTTGGCATACAGTATGTCACATTGTGGTCTATTTAGGAAGAAAAAGAAAACAGAAATGTGAAGAAACAGCTTCTTTTATTTTAATCTCTCTCTCTCTCTCTCTCTACTTCCTGACTTATTATGTAGCTGCAGCCCTGGAAAGATCTCTGTCTTCTCTTGTGGACAGCAGAGATTTTGAGATTCATCTAAGAGCTGAGCTTTTCTCCACTTCACAGTGGCCCTGATTGAGAATTAGAAACTGAAGGGACCTTATGCAAGTACTTTGTGTAAGTCTCCTTAACATGTAACATCGGCACATGCTTATTCGTGCAATCCTGCTTTCCATCATGTCCCCAGTCATGCTCACAGAAGTCCTTTGCGTGCAAAGGGGGTGGACGTCCCACGCATGCACGGGATCTGGCGGCAGGCCAGCGTAGTAACTCTGCTACTGTATGGTTTAAAAAAGTGTCCTTGTAACTTCATCATTTATCACTTTATCATTTACATTACAGAGTTTCCATTAATTTGCATAACTAAATAAAGGGCTTGGGAACAAATACAGAGTTTAAAAATAAGGGGATAACAGGTGGAAATTTACACCTATGTTGGAAGGCAAATTGTATCTGTTGTTAACAATAATACAGTTGATGAACGGTTCCCTAGCCCAAGTCTGGTATAAAAGTAAATCTGGTCAGGATCTGTATGTGATAAGTGAAAACAAAGTATTCTCCCAGCATGCAAAGAATATAATTGATATGAATCCCCTGAAATATAACATGGTTTTACCCAGTTGCAATTTTCAACCTGATTTCAAACTCTGGATCTGATCCTTGAAATGATTCTTTAAGCTGCTTTAAAATCATCTACTAATAGGTGAAACTGGTATTTTCTGGAGTTGACTGCTACAGTTCACCAAAATGATGGACAACTCACTTTACTCTCCTCTCCATAGACATGGCACAGATATTTCTCCACCTGCGGTCTAGACTTCGCGTAGCCTGCTGGATGGAATCACACTCTGTGTCATTGGCACAAGCATCACAGTCGTGAAGAAGAACTTCGCAGAGATTCAAAACCGATGCAACGCCTGTACTGTGTTTCTCTATGTCTCTCTGCAGTTCCTGAAAATAGATATCCTAACAGTGACACACATGACATAATACTTCACACTGGGATAATATTTTTATTTTACACATATAACGCTAAAACATAAACAAAAATACAACAAAATCAATATAAAACAACACATCAACCGTTAAAGTAAAAAGGCTACAGCAAAAGCAAACAAAAAATAAACTGAAAAAGTGAAAAACACCTTAATCTGACTAAAGAAGGAAGCAGATAAAAATATGCTGTGCTTAATATGAAAATGGTTTTTAATTACATTACATTAAACTAATGACCATTTTAGCCTACATATTTGTTAAATGAATACAGATATCAGAACATGTTTGAGTTTGTAATATAACCTAAAGTGTTTAATGACATGTTAGAACCTGTCAAGACCTTCAGAGTCGACAAAAACTCAAGAGTGGGCTTTGTCCAATGCTTAGTAAGCTAAGACACAAACAGCCTGACTTCTAACTGTTCTCACTATGTATCGTGTCCCTGTATCCCAGGGCAAAATCTATCCAATGCATGATAATAACTATTATCATCATCATCATAATAAGTCAATCTGTGTTACAAGTCAAACCATGAAGTAACCATCCCGAAATACAGATAGTGAATGCTGAAAGTAATGTTTCAGAGTTTGTTCTATACTGCAATACTGTGTTCTACAGGAAGAATCTGTGGGGAAAAAGTTCAATATTCTCAATGAAATTGTAAATAAACAATCAGTCATAATAACAATATTGTACATGAATCTGGCAGAATTATAAGAACTATTCTCTGCATGCCATTAGTGTATATGAACTACAAAGAAGCCATTCAAATTTGCCATGCATGATACTAATTTCTATAAAGTACCAAGGCATAATAATAATAATAATACAGAATAATACAGAATATTTAAAGATTTGAATAGCATTCAGCAAAACAGACTTTTTTCTTTTCAGGCACACTATAAACAAAATGATAAAGGTAACTGATACCCATAAGTAATAAAAAAAAACAAAAAACCCACTGCAATTGCGAAATGGTTTATTTATGCCCTACTTTTTTATAGAAATAAAAATGATCCTCATATTTTTGTTCAAATACTAAGGTTTATTTATTCATTTATTTTTAGAAACTAGAGCTCCAAGTCATAGAAACATGCATAAATTAAACTTAAACTGAAGAGACAGATAGGTCCTTTATGAAATGCAGTGAGGTACCAGTCAGGTCTGTGATATACAGTTCTCAGACTGAGAGCACAGAGATACTTAAAAGTACGCTGGAAAGTGATTGGACGGCTGCTGTGTCCAATATGTTCTGGACATGAGTTACAACACTGACAGTTGTAAACTCACGGCAAGTGATCACTAACTTTCTATCATTTGATGGAGCGGAAAAATGGAAACAAAGGGCCAGATCCAGACCTACGTTCCCTTTACGTTTCAACGCGTAGCGTTCGTCAATTCTATGCACTCCCCTTGACACTCCTCTCAGTCGTATGGATTTTTGCTGTTTTACGCTTACTAAACCCTACCTTATCTTTTCCAAGTGTAACCGCTGTCAGCTGTAATGGCTGCATGTACTTACGCGCCTAAACACGCCCACACTGTATGATTTAAATGTCTCACCCCACTTCCGAAGCATAATTACGGGTGTTGTATGACTGGCACGCCCCTTTGTCCATAGTTACGCTGATGAAGATAGGCTCGTAAGTACGTTCAGAGCGCAGAATATTCAAAACTGTGTTTTTATGACTACAGCGAGCGTAAATACACTAGCGGTCATAGCTCTGGATCTGGCCCAAAGTTATTTTATACCGCATTTCTCACTCACTGGATACCATCAAGAAAATTAAAATTAAGGTTATACATATGTTTCCACGGTAATTGTGTTTCTATTACCCAAGATATTTTTCCCTTTTATTTAATGTCAAGTTATACAAATATAAAAAGTGCAGAAGAGAAACGAGAAATGTATTGTTTAATCAGCGTTATACAGCATGCATTTTTAAATATTAGTCTTTTCCTCATCAATTTACCAATGGTAACCTACCTGTTTAACTGTTGGCCACAGAGTTGATTTTCCATTGGTGGAGCACTGACAACCAAGTGCGCTTGTGCACATGGACCTCCCATGTTGTGGTGCCAATGCTATTTACCGTTTCACTCCTTTACTCCTGTTACAGGTTGGAGTGATGTACCATACATATTTAGGGTTTACCTGCTGCTCATTTAGCTTCCTTTGTATCTCTTCATAATCACTGGTTTCATACACGATGGGCTTGGACAGCTCAGACTCAATGTGACCCAACCATGATCTTAGGCTGCTCATGTTCTTATCCAGCTGTTGCACTGCAACTAACGTCTCTTTTAATTTCTTCACTCTGCCAGGGAATGTAAATATTTCAATAATGGCAACAATCTTCCTACAACAAGAGTGTGCTGATTCCTGTCTATTACACTAGCTGCAAAATACAAATAATGTTAGGTATTCCTAAACTGAATATCCCATTAACACTGTGAGATAGTATGGGTAGTGAGATAATGCGGGCAGTGTGATAGTGTGGTCATGTGATAGTGTGGGCAGTGTGATAGTATGAGCAGTGTGTGAGTGATAGTATGGACATAAGAAAATATGGACAGTGAGATAGTATTGACAAAGTATAAGTGTGGGCATCCGGCTAATATGGGCTGGGTGATAGTAGGGTCAGTGTGATAGTAGGGTCAGTGTAATAGTATGGACAGTGTGACAGCATGGGCAGAGTGCTTATATGGATAGTGTGATAGTGTGGGCAGTATGATAGTATGAGCACTGTTATAGTATATACAGTATGATAGTATGGACAGTGCGATAGCATTGACAGAGTGCTTATATGGATAGTGTGATAGTGTGGGCAGTATGATAGTATGAGCACTGTTATAGTATATACAGTATGATAGTATGGACAGTGCGATAGCATTTACAGAGTGCTTATATGGATAGTGTGGACAGTGAGATAGTATGGGCAGTAGAATAGTATGGGCAGTAGGATAGTATGGGCAGTGGTGATAGTATGGGCAGAGCGTTTGCTATTATGACTATGTGATAGTGATAAATTGTATGGGCAGTGGGATAGATTGTATGGGCAGTATGATAAAGGGGCAATGCTACTTACTTATTATGTTACATTGAGGTATAGCATTAGGATCCTTAATTGGCTGTACAAAGCAATAGTTAGGCCCCAGATATCATGTGTTCTCTGATATATCACCAGAGTAATGACAGAATACTTGATGATTATAAAACAATTGATGGTGATGCCGCTGGCTATACACTGGAACACCAATGAAATAATGTTAACCCTACAGTGCACTGTACACTGAAAACTAACCTTTAAAAAAAGGCTGTTAGTAATGGGACACTGCTGTGGGCTCACCCCTAGGCTAAAATTTGCCAGCCAGCCCCTGGCACATGGTTTATCCGGGGGCTGATTTACACCTTTTCTTGCTGCCCCCAATGTGTGCAATTGTTTCATCTCTTACTGTTTCCAGATAAAAAAAAATCAAAAACTAACCATTGGCAAGAACTACAACAACAACACCAGATACCAGATACAATATACAGGGGACAGTGTAAGTACACAATCTTTCTTTATCCATCCTCTTAGTTCTCCACACACAGTACAGTACAATACATAATTAATTCCTAGAACATGCCAGTATATATTTAGATCACTACAGACACCACTCACTTGACACTATGCATGTTGCTTAGAGCCTGTGGCACAAAACAAAAGATATGCTCGATCTCTGATCACTGGCAGCCTGGAAGTTTGGATTCTTTGAAATATTAAATGAATATAAACATTTACACCTTGGAGTAAGCATTAATATTCCACGACATATCTGCATTTCTTTTATATCTACATTGTGTGGATATTGGTAAAACATTGACAACATCTGAACATATGTGAACATGTCTGAAAATCAACTGTCACTTCAAGTAAAATTGTGTAGAAATGTCTGTTGCGTGTAATATAATATTCACACACAACACTGCATACATATTCAATACCAGAAACCTGTGATAGTGGTGATTAGAATGTTCTGCCACATGCTATGTGGTTTTTTTTTGTATTAATCCTGCCTCTAATACTTAAGAAAACAGCTTTATAAATATACATGTCTAAGTGTCTAGTTTATTACATGTGTCTATTTAAGAGGTAAAAACAACTTTGTATAAACTACTTAAAAGTTCACGCATGATCACCTCCCTGCTTTCTAGGAGATATGCACAAAGGATTCAGCCAAGGTTTTTCTGCAAGAACCTGAACTCACAAAACTCACAAGTAAATACACAACTAAATGCATGTTGTAGTCATATGTCTACACTTAAATGGGTAAGATTAAGAGCGAGAGGCAAATAGGATCTTATATGCACAGCATTGTAAAGGAATACAATTGCTATTATTTAAGTAAACACCTTTAAAAATTACTTTTACCTTTTACAATTAGTGTATTACTGTAAAGTAGTGTAGATATTTAACTAAATTTAGATGTAAATCAAACCACGCCATCTACATTTTCCCATATTGCCAAATCTTATATACAAGCATAAACAAAGAGACTATTGCAATGCAATAATTGCACAATTTTATTTTGTAAAGTACACAAAGAATAGAAAGTCATTGACAAATATTTCCTACAACTTTCAAATATTGTCAAAAAACAGCTTCATCACTCAGGACAATAATTAGTAATCTGTAAGAAACCACATGTTTGCTGGCAGTAGTTCACCTCACTTCTAAAAAGTTAGCTAATAACACTTACTATTTTCATAGGATCAGTGCTCAAACCTGAAGCATAACTTTTAAAAATTATAAAGCATGCAAGAAAAGTAAAATATGTTTCCTGCCTTGAAACATCACAGTCGCAGTCAGGGAGTTCAGAATCCTCAATGCTGTCCTCTGCCATTTTATGTGCACCCAAATCAGCAATGGCTGCTGCCAGCACCATAAACGTACTCATCAGTAAAAGCAAAACCATGGGCAATAATGCCTACTGTAAGATAAAGACCCTTCACTTCTGTGGGTAACACAGAAATGAGCCTGCACACAAGAACAACAAACTGAGCTTGTGTGCAACATGAGACTGTGTGTCTGGACAACTGCTCATGCTTCTATAAAAAGGCTCACTCAAGGAGAATGTGCAGGATCTGTCTACAGGAATGCTGTCTGCAAATGTAATATGTCCTTGCAGCAGCGCTGCAAAGTGCTACAGTCACAACACTCAAGAGAGCTAAACAACAACATATATTTCTGAACTGTGACTTTATTTGCTAAATTACTCATGTTTTATTAATGTAGGATAAGCCTTAAACTGCCCTAGAGCAATGGTTAAAATGAAGAAAAAATATAAAAAACTAAAAAACACAGTAGTAGTATTTAGACGTCTGTTATCATTTTAAGGCATTTTAAAGGTTATAATTTGGCACTAAAGTCCAAATATTTATTCCGCTGAACCGTTCTATATCAAATTATGTAGGCTACAGTATTTAATTGAATATCATTTGAGGCGTAATCTAACAGTAGCTACTGTATAGCAAAGAGCCAAGAGGCCAAGCAATGTAACATAAACCGCTGCAGAGAGCCAACTTGTATAACTGAATAACCTGGCATGCACAATATCAATGAAATACCAAGCGCCTGCGCTGTGTTAAGAATATATTATTATTAATATTATACAAATGTAACCATTCATCTATAGCAATGACTATATAAAATGAAGGCCTCTAAGAACACCATGCAGTTTGTTTGACAGCTGTCAGTTTTGTTTGATTTCCTCATCTATTACATGAATTACAGCAATGAACATTTTCTCTTCCATACTAAAAAATATTGTCAGTTCTGCTACTAACACTGCAGTGTGACTGGGTCATACAGAACACTGAGCACTTTTACCATACAACCTTACTGGTCCATTGCCTGATATATAGTACTTGCCCTTGTATATTAATCCCTAATGTCCTATAGAGTGTAAGCATCAGAGAAGGGCCCTATTACCTATCCAGATTGTTTGTTACAACCTAGGGCCAAATTTATTAAGCTGCGGGTTTGGAAAAGTGGAGATGTTGCACATAGCAACCAATCAAATTCTAGCTGACATTCTCTAGTATGCAATAGTTAAATGAGATCTAGAAGTTGATTGGTTGTTATGGGAAACATCTCCACTTTTCCAAACCAGCAGCTTAGTAAATCTGGCCCCTGGTCTTGTTTTTTTAATGATTGTTGTAAAATTGTAAAGTGGTATATACAGTATTACAATGATGTTAATAATAATAATAATCATCATCATCACCATAATAATAAAGATCCGGATTCACAGTTACGTAGTTTCCGTCTTACGTACCTTGTGTTAAGATCTGAGCTACTAAAGACCACGCTTACGCAATCTACGTCCAGAAATGGTACGTAGATAGCGTAAATAAGCATGCGTAGTAGCTCAATTCTTAAAACAACGTACGTAAGACGGAAACTACGTAACTGTGAATCTGGACCAAATACACAAAGTACACAAAGTGCAGAAGCTTGTGTACTGCTATGTTTTTGTTACATGTGCAATTAAGGCTTTAATTAATATAAAACTTCTAAATTGCTATAATGGTATATAATGACTTCATACTGTAATTTTATGTATAAATTGTTAGCAAATAAATATAAAAATGCTTAGCATCATAAGTGAAAGAGGTCTACTAAAATGCTAATCTGTGTAACACATTGAGTCAATTTAGTAAACACTTATGGGTATCTAGTGACAGAAACAATCTGCTGTTTATTTCACGTGGCTCTTTCTACACTCAAAACAGCTGCAGATACGATTCCAGATTGTTACAAGATACTCCAGCAATAAACAACTTGCTAGTCTACTGTTCAGAGCCTTATTCTTAAAAATTACTATATAGTGTACACTAATACTATTTAGTTTGAGTAAAAATATATATTTTTTACATTCTGGTAGCAAAATTTTGTTGGTAAATACAATGGGCCGCATGCAGAGCTCCGGCCACATTGCATATGTGGCCGGAGTTTTCCGATATGTTCTACTGCGCATGCGCAGTAATTCTGTAGCGTAATCTACGTTACTTGTTGCAAAGTAGATTGCGTATACTATATATGCAATGCGGCTGGAGCTCTGAATATGGCCCAATAATATGCACACAGATGAGATCAGTCTATATCTCAGCTAATGACTTACCTTGCTCCAATAAGGTCTAAGAGATGCTGCCACCTGTCATTAACTTTGCTCAGCTTGTACTCAATCTCAGACGCCTTACTCTCATGACTGGCTTTTGCAAGTCTCTCTCCCATTTGTTGCAGCTGCATTTTGTTTTCCCGGAAAACTGTAATTTCTTCCTGGTAATCCTAAAGTGTGCGTAATAGACAAGATCCAGAATGAAAGGTAGGTTTGCTTGTTAAAGTAAATGCATGTTGACTTTGAGCTAATTGAAATCTACTGTAACAAAAATAACTGATGCACAATAAAAATAGACTTTGTCAGCTCTCTATTGATCTGCAGAACATGTACTTTGTGCATGGCCATATCAACCAATCAAATTCCAGTTATCATTTTGATAATATTAATAATTGTTGATAACTGTAGTCGGATTGGTTGTTCTATTTTTCCAAGGATTATTAAGTGTATCAATATGATTCTACAAAACATCTGTACTTTAAACCCAAACGATGTGCATGCACTTCACTGCAAAGTTCCTGTATTATACTTATTTTTCAGATTGCCAATGTCGTTACAGGTACAGATAACAATAAAGAATAGATCAGGTTACAATACTAACTAATGAATACATTCACCTAAATGACCCTGGTTATTATTGTGAGTCTAGCAATGTGCTCTCTGTGTGCATACCTTTCTGAGTTTGTCAATCATCTCTTCTATGCTTATATCTCCATTCTGAGAAACCTTGCTTTCCATCTGGGTTAGCCACTCACACAGCTCCTTGTTTTTTTCATTGAAAATGGCCCACTCGTTAAGTCTCTCACTGACTTGTTGTCGGCGTAGTGAGACCTAATAATAGACAGACACAGGTATGACTTCCTGTAATGAAACATTTGCTTTCTCCACTTTACAAACATCTATGCAAAAGGCATGGATACTTCACCTTGTGCCGAGAAAGATTGCACAGGTTCCAATGTTATTGAAGATTGAAGAAGAACTGCTTTAACAAGTAACAGATATGTATCACAGCACTCAAGATGTAACCCGTCCGGATTCTCACAATAAGCGTGTCTTTGAATGTTGCTGAGTTGTATTTAAGACTCTAGTGATGGTACATTTCCTGTTGGTTTCACCTCAGAAAACTAGCAGAGGAAATATCTCTGCTATACTAAACAAATGTCACATCCTGGTGATCTACAGTGCTAGTAAAGATCTATATGTATTCTGTTATATGGAATTAGAAAGTTGAAGTGTTGGCATGTACATTATTATTATTATTTCTTCTTACATCCATCTGCAGGACACTGCTACCATGGGTTGGAAGAGGTGCTTTGGAGCTGGGCACTTGACAGTTAAAAGCTGTTAGAAAGAAGCTCCTCTCCTCTCCACCCCCCTCAGACTCTCATACCCCGTTCACATCACCAAAGCCAATAAGCCGGGGCAAAAAATAAAACCCTATTTTAAGACCAGCTCTGACCCAGGAATTTCCAGGGTCAGAGCCTTTCACACTGCAGGGTTGACCCGGGAAATTTGGGTGTAGGGGGCAGCGTGTGGCTACCGGGAAGAGATTTATTTACTGTTGCATGGCTTTTTATGAAGGCACCTCCCTTATTAGCTGAATAGCGTTTATTTATTTTATTCCTGATTAACTTTATTGATTTTAAACTGGCTGCCGCTTAATGAGAGACTGAGTGCAGTAGCTGCAGTACTGTCTATCTCAGCACAGCAAGGCGAATGGCAGCTGCAGGAGTGTAGCTGTAGGGCCTTTTTGGTTCTGCTCTCACTCCCCGGGTCATGCTTTGATAGACCCAGCCTCTGGTGGACTGACTGAGACCTTTTTAGTTTCTTGCCAGCTCCTGAAAATGCCAGCGTGTGTGACCTGCCCCATAGGTAAGGGTAGAACAAAGTGGGTGATATTGATTGAAGGAGAAGAAGTGGGCTTGGTTAAGAGAAGTATTTACAGAAGCTGACATTCTCCACCTACACAATATCAAGTATGTGACAGTTTCTGAAATGACAAAGCTAATAAAAGCCATCATGGTGAAGTAACACACGGCTGTGCCAATAAAGACAAGTACAATTGTACAAGCATTAATACATGAGATAGATAGAGTTCTGGTATTGAAAAATCTGTGACCATTTTTTACCTGGTGACAAAGTTCTTCCCACTGCCTCTGAAGCAATTCAATGCGCTCATTAAGAATAGATATATCGTCTGCATTGATAAAAGGTGAAAATTTATTTTTCAGTTCTGTCAAATGAGCAAGGTCTTCAACCCATCCTTCCATTGCATTTCCAAGTTCCTACAAAACCAACCAACAATTTTTTTTATTAATTAGAGACTGTTTAAATTCAGCAACATCCAAAAGTAAGTCCTAAACTAGCAGTATTTCAGAAGCAAAAGCGTGAAGCTTTATTCATTAGTAGAGGTGGTGCTAATGTGGTATGAGGCCAAACTATACATTTGCATAGTACATCTATAAAATATATTTACACCTCTAAACACATCTTCTATGTCACTGAGACTTTTAAGGGAATGAAAAATATTCACGTCCCTCCTGGATGTTGATTTTATGAACCATTGATGAGTAGATGTGTAGAGGTAAAAAAGACATATCACTGCAAATACAAAACCTACTGACATACTTTATAAGGGAAGACCACAGAGGGCAGTAGTCTGTTGTATGTCCATTTATTTTAACATATTTTTGTTTTTATTTTATAAAGCAGAATTCCTTATATTACAATGTTGTTCGTTGACGACTAGTAAAAATGTATATGTGAGGCATTTAATTAATTAGTAAATAATTTTAGTTCCAGGCTTTCAGAGAAATTTAGCTCTCTTAAGAAGTCATGGTATAAAACATAAGTAGACTAGAAATAAACAACTGTACACACTGGGACTGATCCAGAATGGAATGTACATTACAAGTGGCGGTATGGACATTTACAAGTGGCGGTATGAACATTTACAAGTGGCGGTATGGATATTTACAAGTTGCGGTATGGACATTTACAAGTGGCGGTATGGACATTTACAAGTGGCGGTATGGACATTTACAAGTGGCGGTATGGACATTTACAAGTGGCGGTATGGACATTTACAAGTGGCGGTATGGACATTTACAAGTGGCGGTATGGACATTTACAAGTGGCGGTATGGACATTTACAAGTGGCGGTATGGACATTTACAAGTGGCGGTATGGACATTTACAAGTGGCGGTATGGACATTTACAAGTGGCGGTATGGACATTTACAAGTGGCGGTATGGACATTTACAAGTGGCGGTATGGACATTTACAAGTGGCGGTATGGACATTTACTGTTATAAGTGGCTGTATGGACAGTTACAAGTGGCGGTATGGACATTTACAAGTGGCGGTATGAACATTTACAAGTGGCGGTATGGATATTTACAAGTTGCGGTATGGACATTTACAAGTGGCGGTATGGACATTTACAAGTGGCGGTATGGACATTTACAAATGGCGGTATGGACATTTAGAATTATGAAAATATAGAAATAATAAAAGTGAATGCAGATTTATAGCTCAATTAATCCGTGGGAGAAGTGACGGTATGGCATACACCCGTATTCCCCCTCACTTCGAGCCCTGATACAGACTCATACAAAGCCATAAGAACAAACAGTTTACTGCAAAACCTTTGCACCAGCCACAGAGCATGTCAAAATGCAGGAAAATTATGGCCTACACATCACAGCCTATATTAAACTCATTTGTTAAACTTCCAAATGCAACATTAAAGGTATGGAAATGTTGCATTCTGCTGCGTGTTGTTTTTTTTTTGTTTGCTTGTTTTTTTAAACTTGGATCACTGGGAAAAGGGAATGTATCTGTTAACATTGCTGCATTAGGCGTGATTCACAGTTAAGGGTGAGTTAGGTGTGGACTGATCCGCACCTAACTCACTCTTTCTGCCCCTGAACCCGCCTCCTGTTTTTAGGTACCTTATGGCACTTAAGATGCCATATTGCTACTTTATCTCACTGTGCAGAGTTTGCTTATTAAGAAGGCCTCCCTGGCTAATCTACATCCCTCCCCCCACCTACCTCCTCCCCGAGGCTGCCTTGGCACGCCTCCTCCTGCCTAAGCTATTACATGTGGTCTTCAAAGACCACATACACATAGTCAATCTAAGCCAAAGATTCTTAAGTATGCCCATTGTGCTGGTGAGCATATCTGGTAACATGGCTGTGTTGTGTTAATTGTAATGGAGCTTCTGCTTCTTATGTGCGTATATTTAGGAAATTACCTACTACGCATGCAATCTTCATATCAGTTAGATCCATAGATTGCCTCTGTGCGGTCTTTAAAGGAGAGGAAAGGTCTGTGCGTATTTTCCTTCTTAAGAAGGAAACTACACACGGTAAAACAAGGTAGTCCTATGGGTATCTAAAAACAGGGGGTGGGTTAGGTGGTTCTGTCCGCACTTAACTCACGCTTAGGTGTGAATATGGTCCTATGTGTCTGCACACAACTTAGAGCAGCAGTTGTGGTATTGTATGGTCTGCACCTACACCTAAGCTTTAGTAAGTTGCATGGGGTTTTCCAAAATGCAGGATTTTTGCATTTGGATCTGGAGCAGGCTCATTGTGCAGTAATCACACTGAACATATCCTTTCAAAATGTAAACTTAACATACATTTTGCATCTGTGTGATAAGAAGTTGCCTAAACAAGAAATAGTTTTGATAGTTTTGTAAAAATAACCACTAAGAGCTAGTGCTTTACTTCTACTCATAAAAAACATCAGTATAGAGCGTGACTGCATCATCATTCTATATTATGATTGATTGATTGAATAATAAACAAATGACAATAAATAATTTTGTTACCACAATATTGAATACTCCTGACACTCCTAATATATCATGAATAACACTCACGTGCAGTGATAGTAATATGAACACGCTATAATCACAAGGACACTGCAGTGGGCTGCACTGCTGTTTACCTTGCAGCGAATCTGTTCTGTGTGCAGCTCATCATGGTGATCAGAGAGAGGCTGAGAGAGATTTTTCCTGAACGTCCTCAGTTTCTCCAAGGATTCTGCTATTCCCTTTTCACACTTCTCCCAATCCTGAAATTGCATAGAAATGGTTTTAGTTTCATATTAGCTACTGATGGTACTGAGCTGCTGATGGGTCTATGTTGAATCGCTTGCTGAGAGAAGTGTATCTCAGTTCCTATAGAAATCCTGCATGCTCAGGACTTTTCCAAGGCAAAAGGATAATGCAGGAACATACAGTACTGCAATCCAATGACAAACATTATGCACCTAATATTAGTTTTGCCTTACAGTAACATCGAAAGAACATTCTTTTTCATATCATTGTGTCTAACATATATAAACATCATATGTATTATATATTATATGTATAGACATCGCATAATGCAAGGTTATCCCTACATTTGTCATAACAAATATGTTCCCACTGACAGCATTGCATTGGTATTGATCATATAAAGTTATTATAGTGCATACAACAGTATCATGTTAATACTATCACAAAGGTCTTAATAACTTAAATGTATTATCGCTCTTCGAGGGTTCTTGCTTACCCAGGGTTGTGTTTATCTGCATCAATGTCTGCAATACTCACTACAGGACATTGGGGAGTTAAATGGAACACTATTTCTTCCTGATAGTCTCAGAGATGAAATGGACTATAGGAGAGAAGCACATACTTTTAGCAGG